>JABTTQ020001699.1:0-167232 GCA_016081115.2 Rehmannia glutinosa | reverse complement strand
CAGCAAAACAAGAGATCGCCGAAGGAGGATTATCAAGTTGTTGGACATAGTTGCCAAATGTATCGACATCACTTGGCAGCTTTGACCAACTGTCAAAGGCAAAAAGCTGATTGTAATGGATGCAATCATCAGAGAAAAGAAGATAAACTGGGCGAGTTTGTCTGCAGCAGACTGTCCCAGAACGCGGGGGAATAAGTCCTTCAAAGAGATGTCATTTGGAGGATCTCAGATATGGCCTATGATTGGCCGCTATTGAGGTGAAATGAGTCCTCTGGCGATGGGAAGGCTTTCCATGTTAACAAGAGGATGTTCAGAGTAACCTTCTCTCGGCGCCGGGGCGCTTATGCCAAGAGAGCCGACCAGTGTGAGGAATCAGCTGACCCTCGAAGATACAACTGCTTCTCTCTCCAGCCCAAGAAAGCTGCCCCAGCAGCTACTGAAGACTGCTGCCCCAGCAGCAAAGAAAAAACCAAACATGCTTCGCCCCTGCAGCAGAGTCACTGGCCCAGCAGCTGCACTTCTCGCCCGCAGTAGCGGTCGAGAAGGACTTACAAATACCTTCTCCGATCGTCAAAATGAGGAGAACTCAAGCCAAGACCAGCTCCTCAGAAACAAACACTGAGCACCGGCCCCAGCTGCCCAAGACCAGAGGGATCTGCCTGAACCAGAAATTCCTCTGGTACAAACTAGGGAGACGAAGAAGACTTGCCAAGGGGTCCGAATAGAGAAACCAGCTGAGTCAGTTACCTAGCACAAATACTAGAGACTATCGGGAGGCGAGAGTCTCCAGATGTAGTTGATGAAACAGCCAGCAGTCTCTAAGCGTCGTGAGAGGCAACCTGAAGACACAGCTGTAGCTCACACAGCTGAAGCACAAAGAAATAACTAACGCCAGAGCGGATAGTGATGTAATGATCCCTATCTCCACCTTACCCAGACATCCAAAATCGTCTGCGTGAGTGGAAGAAATGAAGTTGAGTAAGTCGAGGAACAGTTCCAACGGCCTGAGTTCATAGAAGAAAAGAGGAACTGTTAAATTTCCTTGGATTAACTACTATGCATCTCAGCTCGGATGAAGACAACTGCATTAGACATCCTGCAGATCTACAAGAACAAGGAGAGAGAAAAGCAAGCTGAAGAAGCCGAAGCACATGAGAAGGCAAGCATCTACCCTATCTCCGACCACAGAACACACACATCCTCTCCTTGATGTCTTCTCTCTGATGATGAGGACCAGGAGAATGCTGTGCCACAGAAAGAGTTGCAAATGCAGCAAGCATTGCACGAATCAAGAATCCTTCACGAGCAAAGACTAATGGAGGGACCAGGAGAGTCCTCGAACACAGCTGAAATAGATCCAATGGGAGTGGTTAAATGAATAGCCACTTTTTGTTGCTTCTGCTACCACTTCCTCACTCACTGAAGAAGGCACAAGGAAATGGCGATGAAAACTGGGACAATGGGGACTCCAGTCAAGCTAACCCTGATTGAAGGTGCTTTACCACCGCCCCAACGGCCGAACATTCAAAAGACATAGGCCCGGGGAGTTTGGAGACGAGTGACCCCATTCCAAGTCACTCATTTGGTCGGTGCGCTGGGTAAGGGGAACTCCCCACTGCAGCAAGGTCGGATGCTAAGAGATGACTCCACAACGAATCAAGGAGGCGAAGAAGAGAAATTACAACCACAAGAAGAACAGTAAGCCGCCATCAACGAAGCTCGCGATTGAGACTGCCTCAAATTGAAGTGCCAAATCGCTTCTCAAGGCTAATGACGTCGACGCTGCCGATGCGATCGAGGCACGGGCGAAGAATGTACAGGAGTTAACACTGGGCGATGAAAGTGCAATCCATGGGGTTGAGACTCAATGGATGCCATCAGAAGACCCAAGACAGACCGACACTGCGAAAGGGTGACTAGCTGGCCTCAGAAGAGAGACTCTGAGGAGAATGAAGGCCACGGAGGTTGAGACTTCCCGGGGTAAAGAAGCCATGAGAGAACATCCCTCCGCTATCATCAACCCATCCGAGAAGGAGATCAGCACACTTCATGATTCCCTGACAACCCCGATGTCACTTTCCTGGGAACAGAGGGCAAAGAAGAAGGTGAGTCATCCCCATGACAAATCCAAAAGACTTAGCCGCTGGATGTTCCAAGCACGAGCAAACCGATCCCAAGACTACTCGTCAAACTTTCAATTTTGATGATGAGCCACCAATGGAAATCTCATCATCGTCCGATGACGCTTCCGATAAGGGCCGAGGACCAGTCATCGAAATGGAAAAAATCACCGAGACCAACGAAGGCTGTTAAGACAGCTGAGGCTCGACAAAGGGTCTGCTTCACAACAACCCAGCAACAAGAGACCACTACACAGGCTCTCAAGTCGCAGCTAGGATCAATTCCCAAAAGGACTTCACGCGCACCGCTCATCATCGAATGCATCCCGGTTGGCGGTGATGAATCCTTTGTGAATCTTTCCTTTTCACCGGAGATACTCTCCACGAAGAGTCGAGAAATGAGCGCCGTCACGCTATCACGCATCAGCCTCCGCCTTTTCATCGCACCATTGTCCTCACCGCTTATGACTTTGATGTTGTATGGCCATCACCGCAAGAATCACCAAGTTCGAGAAGTATTCAAGGCACTCTTTGCTGAGGTTGAACGGATGGAGAGGCATCGAGCCTCATTGGACATGCGACTAGACAACAGAGATGCCAACCTTACGGTACCGACTTGAGAGGCATCACGATCCAGATAAGGAATGGTGGCAACGGCCCGAAAACAATGCGTGTGGAACAGTGAGATACTTCAGAACATTGTTCAACAAGTCGGTGTGAGTGAAAATGCCGATGCAAAAACGGCCGAGAGAACACATTGATCATTTGCATGAAGCTCACACCGCCGAGATCAAGCCGTGAGCAAAATACAAATGATCTACAGCGTTGGAAGAACACATGACAAGAAAATTCAGCCTTCTCATGGCTGAGATGAAGTCATTTCAAAGAGAATCCAACGCTACTCGACAATTCGTGTCGCATACAACGCAAAGGATTGAAGGTAACTCAACCATCGAAGACTTCGACTTCATGCTTGCCAAGATGTTCCCTGGGGTTCCTATCCTTTGATGATGCCAAAAGGGGGAAGTGAATACTTTAAAGCGAAGAAAATCAAGTTTGAAAAGAAAGGAGCAAAATTTGAGAAGGGAAAATCACCGAGGGAAGTCTTGAAACAGAAAGAAAGGAAAGCTTGTTGAGGGGGGAAGGATCGACGGATGTGACATTGATGATTGCACAAACCCCCAACAAGGTCCTGCCACAAATGACATCATAAGCGAAGAAACTCCCCTGTGACTCGCCACTCCAACACTCAGATCTATGGCCGAAAAGAGAAAAAGCAATTGAAGCAGGGATGAAGGAAGTGGAAGGAAGAATGGATGCCAGGGTGATGAACATCTTGAAAGAACATGGAGGCATTCCGAGACAGAGACACGTATGCCATCTCGGATGCCGGACAGAGCGTCGATCGATGAATTTAAAACGCTGAATGAGGGATACTTTGCAAATATGTCTATGGCTCAAGCTTGGGACTCAGATCGGGAAAAATGTCTCACGTTATGTGAAGAAGTCGACAAAAGACAACCCGGCAGCTACTGTGATCACTCACCGTCACTCACCGAGTCTTTCAATTTGGAAAGACCCTCAAAGACAAGATACGCCTGTAGGTAGAGAAAGAAGCGATGAGTGGAGGAAGAAGCTTGCGACTAGGCCGCCCAAGAATATTGAATACGTAGATCCGGGGAAAGAAAGGAGGGATCTCTCAATGGGCTGACTTGACCAAGTGGCAAATTTGAAAGTGGCTAAAACTAACGCCGAGTATGCAAAAAGACTAGAAGAAAACAAGAGACAAACTCAGCTATGGGAGGAGAGACAGAAAGAATAAGAAGAGATGAAGCTGCCAGAAAGCATATGAGAAGAAAAAGAAGGCAAATCGACGACGAGAAAAAGAGAAGAAGAGAAGAAGATGTTGATCAAGATGAAAGAAGGAGACAGGCAGAAGAGATGAAGTGTTCATTGTCCAACCCTTCGTGTATTTTATCATGTAAATACATACAATGTAAGTCTTCCGTAATAAAGCTATAAATTCTTTATTTTCATGTAGACAAATATGTGCTCTGATACACCTTGTAAACAGCTTGTGTAAAAGAACAGAATGATATGATCAATAAACAGATCTATTCTCACGCATACATTCTATGTCAATACACTATCTGTATGTATCTTTGCTATTTGCATTTTTGAATGGTTTAAGTTTTGCATCATCAAAAAGGGGACATTGTTAAGAATTTTATTGTTTAGATTTTGATGAATGCCATGTAAAACTTAGAATAGAAAGTTGGCACCCCATTCTTGTTTTAAAATGCATTGTAATAAATAAGTGGCCAAGTTAAGTTAAGTCGCCACGCCTAACATGCAAGAAGACAACCAAGACTGAGGAAGGACTCCGGGAGACAAATTTGAGTATGGCAAAGAAGAGTAGACAGAAACTCTCTTTATAAGCGGTGAGATACAACAGTGGAGCATCATCCAAGTTAACTCAAGTAAAGCCAAGTCTCAAGTTGGAAGTGGATGTAGAGTCATCCAATGATTGGAAGCCCCTCTAAGTCACCTGGGAAAGTAAGGAAATGCAATGTCGAGATAATCAAAGAAGAATGCACTGAGGTAAATCAAGAGATTTACTTAAACAAGTAATATCTCCATACCACCTTTCTCAGTGCTCGGTCCTGCAGCGTGCAAAAAGGAATGAACCAATGGGAAGCACCACACCGTGTCGAACTCGAAAGGTGAAAGAACAATTCATACGAGGAAATGGCAATTCCAAGAATCGCAAGCCAACGGCCAGAAAGTAACTTTCAAAAATAAAGCCTTTATCTCTTCAACGGGCAAATTTTTTGAAAGTTCACTATAAAAGGTTTCAGAGTTTGTTTGAGAAGCGATGACACACATGTGAGATAAACAAGCATATTAGAAAAACAAACATTCTCAATCCTCAAGCCTACATTACGAAGACATCAATCCAACACTCACCGTGAAGGAAAGAGAACTTCAATCGATTGAAGAGGAAAATATCAAAAACAAGGGGTCTACATTCCAGGAAGGATTGTAGAAAGGTTCAAGGTTGAACCAAGTCTTAAACTCTTGGAGGGCTTCGTGATCAAATCCAAAGAGTTTGAGCAAGTGAGCTGTAGTAACAAGGCAGCTGCCTGCGGAAGAAGGCGAGTCATACGGTAAGCGGTGAGTGATCAAGGCGTCTCATCGAGTCCTAAGGATCAAGTCGGTCGTTGTGATCAAGACTTGTATTCGGACTGCATACCACTTTGTAAACTGATCATTACTTAGTGGATTCCTCCAGAGTTGGAGAAGAGAGGAGTAAAGAATTACCCCATCTTCGAACCTCTATAAAAATTTCATTGTGTCATTTACTTTTCAAAGACTTTAATTCTTGCATTATTAACTCGCTTATATCTCATTTGATAAATTTGCTATCCACCGATAATTGATAAGTACTAAATCAAGCTCTAAAATCTTGCTTAATCAAACTTAAGGGTGTTAAGTCTTCATTGAAAATAAAACCACAATTGAGTTAAATTATAGCCAACAAATTGAGTTACTCCATTAACGGTTTCACCGAGTCGTTGAGAGATTAACTCTTCTCTTGAGTGACTAATTCGATTTGTCCATCAAGGACACAAATGTAGAATCAACTCAGATTTAAAAGGACTAAATCGAAAATTTCGTAAGGTTTATTCAACCCCCATTCTAAACCTTACACTTACACCCCTTGGGACCTACATCTCTCCATTCACATCGTGACTTCAAATTGTCACCCAACTCATTGCAAACACTTTCCGATCTGGTGATTCACATAGTCGTTTCAAGAGCTCCGCTCTTTTTCCATCTTTTCATGTTCCATCTCTTTTCTTTGAGTCTTTTGAGTGTCAACTCAGCTCAATTAACCCTAATTCATGCTTGAGTTCTTCAAATCTTGATTCACATAATGGTTTTGTAAATATATCGGTAATCGCTCGCTTGAGATGTATTCCAAAGTGATGTCCTTCTTTTCAACATGGTCTCTTATGAAATGGTATCGACATCAATGTGCTTTGTTCTTGAGTGTACATGATTTTGAGTGATTGCAATTGCACTTGTGTTATCACACATGATTGGAATTTCCTTTTCAACTTCATCTAGTCTCTCACCGATGTCTCATCCATAAGACTTGAGCACAATAGCGCCGCGACTATGTATTCTCGTCATGGATGTGGCTATTGAGTTTTACTTCTTGCGAACCGCCAGAAATTAACCTATTTCCAAGCATTTGACATGTACCTCAAGTACTTTTCTCGTCAACTCTACATCCAAAGATAGTCGAATCCAATAACCAATTAGCTTGAATCCACCTTCCTTTGATACCATAAGCCAACTTCTTGCTTCCCTTTAAATATCTCAATATTCTCTTGTCTGCAATCATGTGGCTTTCTTTAGAGCAGATTGAAATCTTGCACATACACCTACAACAAAAAGTGATGTCCGCCTACTTGCCGTGAGATAGAGCAAAGGATCCAATGAGTGCTCAGTATCTTGTTTGATCCACAAAGCTTGCCATCCGCATCCATATCCATTTTGGGTGATGTATTCATTGGTATTTTCACGAGAAGACTTCTCTCCCATACCAAATTTCTTCATTAATTCTCTCGTGTACTTTGTCGACTATGAAGCTTCCATCCTTCACTTGTTTTACTTGAAGTCCTAGGAAGAATGTCGACTCTCCCATCATACTCATTTCAAATTTGCTTTGCATGAGGTTTGAGAATTTATCACACAACTCTTTGTTTGTGGAACCAAAAATGATGTCATCCACATATATTTGAACAAGAAGTATACTCTTTCCATCTTGAATTCGAAGAGTGTTCTATCCACTTTGCCTTTTGTGAATCCGTTCTTTGTTAGAAATTGTGATAATGTATTATACCATGCTCTTGCCTGTTTCAATCCATATAGAGCTTTCTTGAGCTTGTAAACCTTGTCTCCAAGAGTCTTCTCGCTCAAATCCTGGAGGTTGTTCAACATAGACTTCTTCTTCCAATAATCCATTCAGAATGCACTTTTTACATCCATTTGATATACAATGAAATTCTTGTATGCAGCTTTAGCAAGAAACATCCTTATTGCTTCTAATCTTGCAATAGGGGCAAAAAAGTTTCATCAAAATCTATTCCTTCTTCTTGCAATACCTTTGGCTACCAATCTTGCCTTGTTTCTTACCATAGAACCCTCTTCATTCATTTTGTTTCTAACGACCCATTTTGTACCAATGACATTTTGATGAGTTGGTCTTTGAACCAATTCCCATACCTTGTTCCTTTCAAACCGATTCAACTTTTCTTGCATGGCTTGAATTCAATGTGTCATCCAATGCTTGTGACACATCTTTTGGTTATATTTGAGATATAAAACAAGTGAACATAGCTTCTTGTTGAGCTCTGCATTTGGTTCTTACACCTCTCTTACATCTCCAATGATTAGGTCCAGTGGATGGTCTCTCGGCCATCTCACATCGCTTGGAGTAAGTTAGCCGGATTCACTGTCTTGCTTGTGTTTATCTTGAGCAACTCTTTCATTATCACTTAGTTGCAGATTGTCCACTATCTTTGAGATTCACTATCTCTTATTCATCTCGGTTAATTGCTCCAACTTGGCTTCAACATAGGGACTCTCCCGCATGGTTGGGTGATTCGGCTCAGGTAACCACCCGCCTTCCAGATCGACGATCGTCCCCTACAAAACCAACACGAGTCTTTCCAAAAGCGCTTGTCCTCACTCACGCACCACGAGAGCGACTTCCCGGGGGGTCACCCGTCCCACAATTACTGCCAAGCACGCTTAACTTCGGAGTTTTTATGAGATTTAGCACTAGAAAAGAAGATGCATCTTGTTGGTATGAGTAGTACCTATCAAATCTTTTAAGCTCTCCTCAATCAGTATAGTCTCACACCTATACAGTCTCGGGGATCTCATCTTCTTCGGGTGGGATCGTTCATTCATGTCCCCTCTGCTTAGAAGCTGCCAGCCAGAGCCGCTCCTTGTCCGTGCCTTCTGCACCGACGATCACTCCCGCGCCCTCTTGGCCCCAGGCGTGACATGCCCACCGGCTTCCGATTGGTTCATCCCGAACCACACCGTACTAGAAGAGGTCCACTCACGATACCATTTGTAATGGCCGCCTTCCAGATCGACGATCGTCCCCCACAAACCAATACGAGTCTTTCCAGCGCGCTTTGTCCTCACTCACGCCAAGACTGGAGAGCAGCTTTCCCAGGGGTCACCCATCCCACAATTGCTTCTGGGCCAAGCACGCTTAACTTCGAGTTTTTATGAGATGAGCACGAGAAAAGAAGATGCATTGTTGGTATGAGTAGTACCTAGCAAATCTTTTAAGCTCCTCAACTATATAGTCCCACACCTATACAGTCTCTCAAAATCTCCTCTCTTCTTGGTGTGGGATCGTTCATTCATGTCCCCCGCTTTTGCCTGCCAGAGCTCCTTATTTGTGCCTTCGCACCGGTGATCACTCCCGCCCTCTTCGGCCCTCGGGCGTGATGACTTGTCGCCTAACTCTTCAATGTCTTCTTCATTTACCTTGGGTTCATCAAACACCACATGGATGGACTCTTCTCAACCATTGTCCTCTTGTTGAGTACTCTATAGGCTTTACTTTCAACCGAGTATCCCAAGAAGATACCTTCATCACTTTAGCATCAAAAGCCTTTAATGTCTTTTGCCATTATTGTGGATGAAGCATTTGCATCCAAATATTTTAAAATATGCAACATTTGGCTTTCTCCCCGTCCAAATCTCATAGGAGTCTTTGTCACTGTTTGTTTATCATGCATCTATTTTGAGTATAGCATGTCATGTTTATCGCTTGACCCCAAAATCTTTTAAGCGACCTGCCTGTTAACATGGTCCTTGCCGCTTCTTTGAGAGTTCTATTCCTTCTTTCGCAACTCCATTCTCATGTGGAGTCCTTGTCAGCTAGAGATAGTTCATGAGCAATACCATTCTCAATACAACATCGAGTTATTATTCCATTGACAAACTCGCCTTCCTCTCCGAATCTAATCTTGATAATGGTTTGACTCTTCTCATTTTGAATTCTCTTCATCGGATGTGGTAGCTTCTCGCAAGGTTTCTTTCTTCTTACACATGAAAATTGTCCATATATATCTTGAGTAATCATCTACTACCACCAATGTGTATTTCTTTCCGCTTATGCTAGCTGGTTCAATCGGACCAAATAGATCCATATGTAACAGTGCAATATTCTTGTTGAAGATGGACATGTCTTTTCTTTGAATGATGATTTGATCTGCTTTTCCCATCCGTATGCATCACATACACTCTCCTTCTTGATATCGAGTCCGGGAAGTCCTTCTACAAGATTACTTCTTCCAAGTTTGTTAATAGTTTTGAAATTCAGACTCGCTTTCTTGCCACAACCAACTTGATTCGACCGTGCTTTTGCTTGTAGACAAGTGGTTGGTGTTGCGATTGACCAATCCACCACATACATTTTCTTTTGTCCGCATCCTTGTAGCACTACTTCATTAGATTCAGTGTTCTTGATTTGGCACATTCACATATCAATCCAACATTATAGCCCTTGTCACCGAGTTGACTTATGCTTAGTAAGTTGAAATTGAGGCCTTCAACATATGCAACATCCGTAATTTCTAATCCATTTTCTTGATGGATCCAATGCCTCTTATTACCCCCGGAGCTTCATTCCTCCAAATATAACTTTTGCACCTCTAACTTCCTTGAATTTTGACAGATTTTTTATTTCTGTCATGTGTCCGGGAATGCCCACTATCCATGTACCAGGTTCCTTGACACTCTCCCTTTGAACCTTGCAATCAAGAAATTAGGTTTTAGGTACCCATACTTGTCCGGTCCTAAGAGGTTAGTATTGTAAGATGATCCAACCAACCTATAGCCAAATGATTTGACTCTAAGAGATTGCCATCTATCCGTGCCATAATCATAATTTACTTTGGCAAATTGCTTGGGGTTTTGGGTTCATACAATCAAGCTTTTGTCATGCCTCGTGTGTGTGTTTTAGCAATTGCCTTCCTTGGTAGTTGTGATACCTGTGTGTAGTGTTTGGGTGCATATGTGTGCCGAGGATAGCTCTTTTGCCTTTGGAATGGCCTTTCTTTAGTTCTGGCCTTTGCCATCTGGCATGTATTCCATATATCTTTCTTTGATTTTCCACATTGTACCAATCATCTTGCTTGGATAATTTCTACCATTCCCATCATATGTGTTCCTTTTATAGAATTTAAGGGTTTTTGGTAGCTCTGTTTCTTCTTTACATAAGATTTTCTATTTGGAATTTGTTGAGAACTCACCGATTTCTTCTCACCATCACTCAAGATACTCAATCAATGGTCAAGCTTTTCCTTTTCCTTTATAACCAAGGCCAGTTTGGTTGTGATTGTGCTTTGGAATGAATGTGTGTGTGCACCATTTGGAGTTTTGGATTTTTGCGATGCCTCATTGCTTGAAGATCCTTTTTCCAAAATCACTTTGGGAGCTTGACTTAGCATAGAGAAATTAAATCCTAAGCCTTGTCTTATCTCCATGATAGGCGTGAGTTTTGCATGTATTTTGAGACGTATTTCGGTATAATGATGAGTAAACATGCATATACTCCATGAAAATGTTACATATTCACTCCTTGTGGAAAAGATATTACACTTTGCTTATTTTGTAGGAATTTCATAATATTTGAAGCCAATTTAATACGAATACGAGGAAAGCAAAGTGGAAACACGGAGAATTGAGTGGATATACGAAAAGTGAAGCCTAAAAAGAGTGAAAGTTAAGCGTTTACGGAAAGACATGGGCACACGGGTTGGGCGTGCCTCAAGACACCACCCGTGCACCCGTATAAGGATTATTGAGCTGCAGACATGGTGCACGGGTAGCCCATGCCTAGCGCACCACCCGTGCCCTACGAGAGAGTCGGATTATTTCACCGGGAGTGGCGCACGGGTAGGGCGTGCTCGACGCACCACCCGTGCGCCCTCGAGAGTTGGGGTATTCCAAAGAGGTGGCGCCGGCAACCCGTGCGTGGCGCACCACCCGTGCGTCTGTACTGAATCCCATAACTCTGATTAAGCCCCGAACTTGATGGTGGGTATAAAAAGGCTTTTGGGGCGCACACAAGGAGATTCGACATTTTTGGATCTACAACACAAGACAAGAGTCAACTCTTGGAAGGAGACATCAAGGAGACAATCGGGTTGCATCGGAGCTTGAAGAACGGAGATATATCGAGAGATTATCGACGTTCTAAGTTTTCTTGCTTCTCTTTTAGTTTCAATCTTTTATTTTCATTTGTAATGACTTTGAACACTTTGTGTATAAGTTGTTTAATCATGTGTAGCTAAACTCTTGTGATTTCCGGGTTTTGGAAGTAGATTAATGAACTCTTGTTAGATGTTTTAATCTTAGTTGAAGTTATTATCTTGAAGCCTATTTGAGTATTTTGAGCTTATTCTTGTTTTATCACTTGATCAATGATTTAACTTGTTTTATATATTGATTCATAATTCGAGAGATGAGTTTCAATATTAGATCTTGAATACTCGACACAAATATTTGCATGAATCGAGAGGTTTGTAAATATTTGTGAGGATATTTGATCTTTTGTGCTTTTGGGAGTTGAATGCTTTTTGTTGAGTAGAGATGCTAGCATAAGTATTTCAATCTACATTTTATATGCATCTCGAGAGGGAGGATAAAATAGCTTTGTGATCGTCTTATAGGAATATTGATAATAACGTGGCTTGATTAAACCTTGGGACAACAAGAGGATTATTAATCAAAACCTTAACTCGAAATCCATTACATCATCTTGATACTTCTTTCATTCGTATTATCTTATTCTTGTGTTTTAGTGATTTAAATTGTCTTAATCTCAAAACAACAATCATCAAATTCGATCGTCTAAATAAAAATAAGACTATCTTAGTCAAATACTTAGCATATTAATTTATTAGTCTCCGTGGATACGACCTTGCTACCCTATTCGATAACGTACACCGTACACATTGCGGTGAAGCTAAAAATATAAAGCGAACAAGTTTTTGGCGCCGTTGTCGGGGACTAATACAATTTTTGGTGCTAATATTGCGATAGATAGAATTATTCTTAATTTAGACATTTTTTTATTTATTTTGTTTTGGTGTGACTTTAATTCCACATTATTTGACTTGTTTCTTCTAGTTTGGTCCAGTAGTGTATGAACACGCGCTCTAAAGGGGGACTTAATACCGCTCATACCGGAAGTTGAGGCTTTCGAGGAGAATCGGTCTACCACTAGATGGGCCGAAAGACAACACAATCCGATAATGGGGGATTTGAATGAGCTACCAATACCGCCAAACAATGGTGGAAACGAGTTACCGATATACCGATTCAACAAAGAAGTCATTCGTGATTACTTTCGACCACAAACGAATCGTAATTACGGTGGTATTGCCCATATTCCTATCAATGCCAACAACTTGAGCTCAAACCTACTAATCAATATGGTGCAACAAAATCGATTTGGGGTTTTGCAAATCGAAGATCCTAACTCTCACCTTGAACATTTTATCCAAATATGCAATACGATCAAAATGAACGAGTCTCGAGATGACACTATAAGATTGCGCCTATTCACATTCTCTTTACGGGATAAGGCGAAAATTGGTTGGGTACTCGACGCAAGGAAGTGTGAGCACATGGGACGATTTGAGCCAAAAGTTTTTGTTTAAATTCTTCCCACCAAGCAAAACTTTTGCAGCTCAAAAGTGAGATCACTCAATTCGACAATTTGATTCCGAGCCTTTGTACGAGGCTTGGGAAAGATTTAGGGATTTGTTAAGAAGATGTCCACAACACGGCTTTACCGGAGGATCAATAGTTATGTTTCTTTTACAATGGTTTAATGGGGCAAACGAGGGCCTTTGTTGATGCCGCGGGAGGAGGAGCATTGTTGGCAAGGTTTCCACAAGATGCTTTGAACCTTCTTGAGAAATGGCCATGAACAGTTGTAGGTCCCAAGGGTGTAGGTGCAAGTTTAGAAGGGGGTGAATAAACCTTACCAAATTTTCGATTTAGTCCTTTTAAATATACTGAGTTGATACTACACACTTGTGTCCTTGATGGACGGTCAATTTAGTCAATCAAGAGAGTTAGTCTCTCAACGAGACTCAACGAGCTGCTGATGGAATAACTCAAATTGTGACTCTAAATTAACTCAACTGTGGTTTTGTTTTGTTGAAAGACTTAACACCCTTAAGTTTGATTAAGCAAAAGTTTAGTGCTTGGTTTAGTACTTATAAATTATCAAGTGGATAGCAAATTTATCGTGAGATATAAGCGTTAAAAATGTAGGAATTTAAGTCTTTGAAATGTAAATGACACAATGAAATTTTTATAGAGGTTCGAAGATGGGGTAATTCTTCTACTCTCTCTTCTCCAACTCCCGGAGGAATCCACTAGGTAATGATCAATATACAAAGTGGTAATCCGGATACAAGTCTTGATCACACAAATGACTTGATCCTTTGGGACTCGGTCTGAGACGCCTTGATCACTCACCGCTTCTCGCAAATGCGACTCGCCTTCTTCACAGCAGGGGTAGGCTGCATTACACTACGACTCACTTGCTCAAGCTCTTTGGATTTGATCACGAAGCCCTCCAAAAGCTTAAGACTTGGTTCGACTGATTGAAGTTATCTTTCCTTCATAGTGAGTGTTGGATTGATGTCCTTCGTGTGTGTAGGCTTGAGGATTGAGAATATTTGATTTTCTAATAATTGTTTGAACGTTTTTGGTTCGGATCTATCTCTTGTGTCACTTGTGTCTCACTTTTCTCAATTTAAACTCCTCGGCCTTTTATAGTGATCTTTCAAAAATTTGCCCGTTGAAGAGATAGGCTTATTTTTGAAATTCACTTGCGATGGTTGGCTTGTCTTGTTCCGATCCTTGGAATTGCCATTTCCTCGTATGAATTGTTCTTTCACCTTTTCGAGTTCGACACGGTGTAGTGCTTCCCATTGGTTCATTCCTTTGCACGCTTCTCGACTGGGTCGAGCACTCCGAGAAAGGTGGTATGGAGATATTACTTGTTTAAGTAATTCTCTTGATTTCTCGCAACGGATCTTTTCACGATTATCTCGACTTGACCGCATTTCCTTGCTTTCCCGGTGACTTAGAGTCACTTCCGATCGATGGATGACTCTTCCACACTTCAACTTGAGACTTAGCTTTTCTTGAGTTGACTTGACCGTGATACTCCACTCACCGCATCTCACCGCTTCTTGATGAGAGTTCCCATCTACTCTTCTTTGCCATACTCAAATTGTCTCACAGGCGAGTCTTCCTCTAGTCTTCATTTGTCTTCTTGTATGTTAGGTCGTAGCTGACTTAACTCGGGCCAACTTTAATTTTTACAATGCATTTTACAACAAGAATTGGGGTGCCAACTTCCTATTCTAAGTTTTACATGGCATTCATCAAAATCTAAACAATAAATTTCCTAACAATTTCCCCCTTTTTGATGATGCCAAAACTTAAATCATTCAAAAATGCAAATAGCATTTATACATACGATAGTGTATTGACATAGAATGTATGCTTAATCAATCCTTTTATTGATCATAACATTCTTGTTCTTTTACACAACTGTTTACACGGTGTATCAGAGCACATATTTTTCTACAAAAATAAAGAATTTGTAGCTTTATTACAGAAGACTTACATTGTATGTATTTACATAATAAAATACACGAAGGGTTGGACAGCAACACTTCATCTTCTTCCTGTCTCCTTCTTTCATCTTGTTCAAGATCTTCTTTCTCTTCTCTTTCTTTTTTTCTCGTCACCGCTTCTTTTTCTTTTCATATGCCTTCCTCGGCAGCCTTCATCTCTTCTTATTCTTTCCGTCTTTCCTCCCATAGCTGAGTTTGTCTCTTGTTTTCTTCTTCTATTCTTTTTGCATACTCGGCGTTGGTTTTAGCCACTTGCAAATTTGCTACTTGGTCAAGCCATTGACCAAATAGATCCCTCATTTCTTTCCTGGATCTACGTGATTCAATATTTTTTGGGCAGGCCTGTGTCCAGAAACCTCTTCCTCCACCACTACTTTTTCCTCTACCTGGGCGTGTATTGTCATCGAGGTCTTCTTCTTTCCAAATGGAGTGACCCGGAGTGACCAGAGAGCGATTGCTTGGTAGCTGCCGCTGTCGGCTTCTTCACATAACGTGAGACCCTTTTCCCAAGATACAAGTCCCAAGCTTGAGCCATAGACATTTTTGCAAAGTATCCTTCGGGATGCGGCGTCTTAAATTCATCAATTGATCGTGGCTCGCCTCGACATCCGAAATGGCATAAGTGTCTCTATCTCTTTGGAATGCCTCCATGTTCTTTCAAGATGTTCACAACCCGGGCATCCATTCTTCCTTCCACTTCCTTCATCCCCGCTTCAATTGTTTTTCTCTTTTGACCATAGATATAGCAGAGTGTTGGAGTGGCAGAGTCATGAGGGAGTTTGCGATAATGTCACCGTGACAGACCTTGTTGGGGGTTTGTGCAATCATCAAGGTCACATCTCGATCCTTCCCCTCAACAAGCTTTCCTTTCTTTTGTTTCAACACCTCCTCACCGACTTTCCCCTCGCACTGTTCCTTCCTTCTCAACTTCAGATCCCATTGCCTTTTAGGTATTCCTCTTCCCCCTTTTTGGCATCATCAAAAGAGAGAGGACACTGAAACAGACTTGCAAGCGGGAAGTCGAGCCTGGCGATAGTTGTGTTTTGTCTCGAGTCCCATTGCAGAGTATGCGACGAAATTCGGATCGAGTAGCGTTGGACTCTGCAAATCACTTCATCTCGGCCATGATGAGAAGGCTGAATTTTGTATTCATGGTCTCTTCCAAACGTCGTAGATCACTCTTGTTTTGCTCACGCAGCTTTTATCTCGGCAATGTGAGCTTCATGCATGTGCTCAATATGCTCTCTCGGCCTTCGTTTTTGCATCAGCATTTTTACTCTCCATACCAAGAACTTGTTGAACAATGTCCTCGAAGTATCTAACTTATTCCACACGCATTGTTTGTCTGCTGTTGCCACCATTCCCCTCGATCCGGACTGTTATGCCTCTTAAATCGTGAGATTGGCATCTCTCGTTGTCCAATCCCGTATGTCCATGGAGGCCTGATGCCTCTCCATCCGCTCAATCTCGGCCGAATAATGCCTTGAACACTTCGCGGACTTGGTTCTTCCGTTTGCACACGATGGCCATGCGGCATCAAAATCATAATCACCGAACAACAATGGTGCCGATGGAAAAACGGGAGTTGGTCTGTGGTAGCGTCTTGTTCGTTTTTTGACTCTTCATGGAGGTCGGGTACCTCCAGGGAAAAAGGAAAAGATTCTATAAAGGATTCATCACCGCCAATCGGATCTGCTTCGATGATGAGCGGTGCGCGTGAAGTTCTTTTAGGAATCGACCTGCTGCAGCTTGAGGAGCTGCGCAGATGGACTCTGGTTCAGCTGGGTTTTGTTGTGAAGTGGACCCGACTTGCCGAGCCTCACTGTCTCAACAACCGTTGGTCTCAGCTGATTTTTCCAATTGAGTAGACTGGTCCTCGGCCTTATCGAAGCGTCATCGGACGATGATGAGATTTCCATTGTTGGCTCATCATCAAAATTAAAGGTTTGACGAGTAGTCTTGGGATCGAGACTTGCTCGTGCTTGGAACATCCGCACCGAGTCTTTTGGATTTGTCATGGGGATGACTCAAACCTTCTTCGCGATCCCGGAAAGGTTACATCGGGATTATCCTGGGAATCATGAAGTGCGCTTATCTCCTTCTCTCGATGGGTCGGTCGATGATAGCAGGATGGATGTTCTCTACTTGACTTCTTTACCCCGGAAGTCTCAACCTCCCGTGGCCTTCATTACCTCCAGCTCTCTCTTGCAGCCGAGGCCTTGGTCCTCTTTTTCGACAAAGTCACTGTCTTAGGGTCTTCTCGGGTGGCATCCATTGGAGTCTCAACCCCATGGATTGCACTTTCATCGCCTGCAGTGTTAACTCCCGTGGCATTCCTTCCTCGTGCCTCGATCGCATCGGCGTCATTAGCCTTGGAGCGGTTGGCACCTCACCAGACGAGAATCAATCGCCTGAGCTTCGTTGATGGCAACTTGTTTCTTCTTGTGTTTGTATTTTCTCTACTTCGCCTCCTTGATTCGTTATGGAGTTATCTGCAAAGATCCTCCGACCTTGTCCGCGAGTGGAGGGAGTTTTTCCACCGGTGGCACACCAAATGAGTGACTTGGAATGGGGTCACTGCGTCTCAAACTCCCGGCTGTTTCGATTGAATGGTCACCGTGGGGCGGTGGTAAAACACCTTCAATAGGGGTTGGCTCGACCGGGGTCCCCACTATCCCGTTTCATCGCCAAGTCCCTTATCGCCTTCTTCCGAGTGAGTTGGGGAAGTGGTGGCGGCGGCTTAACAACGGCGGCGATTTGTCAACCACTCCCATTGGATCAATTTCACCATTGTTCGAGGACTCTCCTCCCTCCATCGAGTCTTTGCTCGTGAATGATTCTCGATTCGTGCAATGCTTGCTGCATTTGCAACTCTTCTATGGCAAAGAAATTCTCCGATCCTCATCACTCATCGAGAAGACATCAAGGAGAGGATGTGTGTGTTATGTGGTGCCGAGATAGGGCGATGCTTTGGCCTTCTCACGTGCCTCGGCCTTCCTCTGCTTGCTTTTCTTTCTCCTTGTCCTTGTAGATCTGCAGGATGTCCGTGCGATTGTCTTCATCCATCTTTGGGAGCACGATGGTTAGTCCAAGGAAGTTTAACAGTTCCTCTTCTTCTTCTATAAACTCAGGCCGTTGGAACTGTTCCCTTGATTTACTCAACTTCCATTTCTCCACTCACGCAGACGATTTTGGATGTCCGGGTAAGGTGGAGATAGGATCATCACATCACTATCCGCTTTATCGCCTTCTTTTTGTGTTTTGTGTGTGGACTACAAATGTGTGTCTTCCGGTTGCCTCTGATCGCCTTCAGAACTTTTAGTTTCATCAATTACATCCGAGACTCTACTTCTCCAAAGAAAGCCTCCGTGCTCTGCTCCACCGAGTGGTCGACTCGGCCGGTTTCTCAAGCTCGAGTGCTTGATGATTCTTCTTCGTCTCCTAGTTTGTACCGAGGGATTTATGGTTGAGATCGGTGTCCTCTCGAGTCTTGGGCGGCGGGGCGGTGGTCCGGTGTCTTTTTCGAGGAGCGGGCCGTCTTGGCATCTCGATTCTCCTCTTTTTGACGATCGAAGAAGGTATTTGTGAGTCCTTCTCGACCGGCTAGCTGCAGCAGGGCGGGAGACACGGCCGCAGGGGCGGTGACTGACTGCAGGGGCGGAGCATGTTTGACTTTCTTTCTTTGCAGGGGCATCGGTCTTCTTAGTAGCCAGGGCGCTTTCTTCTTGGGTGGAGAGAGAAACATCTCGTATCTTGAGGGTCACCGATTCCCCCTCACTTGTGTCGCTCTCTTGGCATAGGCTCTCTTACGTGCGCCGGAGAGGTTTGCTCTAAACATCCTCTTGTTAACATGGAATGCCTTCCAATGTCTAAGAGGACTCCTTTCACCTCCGTCACCGGCCAATCACTAGGCCATATCCTAGGATCCTCCAAATGTGCCATCTTCCTTGAAGGATTTGTTCCCACGCTCGGCAGAGTCTGCTTTGTAGACAAACTTCGGCCAGTTTATCTTCTTTTCTGCGATGATTGCGGCCATTACAATCATCTTTGCTTTTGACATTGGTCAAAGCGCCAAATTTGATGTCAATACATTTGGCAACTATGTCCAACACTTGTGATAATCCTCCTTCAAACAGTCTCTTGTTTTTTGTGTATACTATTTTATCAAAGATAGTCGGGCTTGGCTATTTCTTTCCAGCATCACCAGTTTACATCAGCCGTTAATCTCGATGCTCCTTCACCTGGTAGTGAGCGGTGGTCGCCCAAATCCTTGGCGAGATAGTCACCGCTTTCCGTGAATCGATGACTTTATTCCTTCATCGTGAATCTCAAAGATTCACGTGAGAATTGTGCGACCTCCTCCACATAGGTCATCGGATATTCTAACATCATAAACGGTTTCAGCCGACGTTTCCAATTTTTCAGCGATTTTCTTCACTAGGTGTCGTTCGGACTCTGTTTCACCATTCCCGAAATCCACAAAGTGACCCAGTGTAAATTTGCTTTCCTAACTTGATAAAGTCATAAGTTGGTGCCATTTTTCAGATTTTATCAAGGAAAAACTAAGAGATTGATTTGAAGATAGATAGGGTTTCGAGAGAATTTTTGCCTTTGCTTTTGAGAGAAAGAGATGAACAGTTTTGGTAGTGTGAGAGAGAAAAACGGACGAAAATGGTTTAAGTATGGTTTATGAAAGGACGTGCGGGTGGTTTTTGAAATGTGATCGAAATCAATGGCTTAGATTTTGCACGCCTATTTAGCATTTAATGTCTCGTATTTAATGCGGCAAATTTATATCCAATCATAAGCTTGGTGTGCGGCTTTATGTCCGTGACACATCATCATTATGCCGACGTATTCCTTAAAACATTCCCGCTTGGTCAAAACGATTTGCGTTTTTGTCACTTTGCTCATAAGTGACTCAAATTTTATCCCTTAGCCGATTTAACTCTTCTTCTCACGCTTCTCTTAGTGACTCAAATAACAACCGACTTGGTATAGTTGTCTTCCGATGCGTTTAATTTACTTAGGATTTGTACGTCACTCTTTTTCCCTCCTTTTCTGCTCCATTTCTTTTCTTTGAGTCTTCTCATTGTTAACTCAATTTAACCCCAACTCATGCTTGAGTTCTTCAAATCTTGACTCACATAATGGTTTTGTGAAGATGTCGACACCATTGTTTATCGCTTGAGATATATTCCAAGATGATGTCTTTCCTTTCAACATGATCTCTTATGAAGTGATATCCGACATCGATATGCTTTGTTCTTGAGTGCAACACAGATTTTGAGTAATGGCAATTGCACTTGTGTTATCACACATGATTGGAATTTCTTTTTCCTCAACTTCATAGTCTCTCACCGTCTCATCCATAGGACTTGGGCAAACAAATGCCCGCAACTATGTATTCTCGCTTCACTGTAGAGGTGGCTATTGAGTTTTGCTTCTTGCTAAACCAGAAATCAGCCTGTTTCCTAGCATTTGACATGTGCCTCAGTGCTCTTCCCCTGTCCACTCGCATCCAAAGATAGTCGAAATCAATAGCCAATTAGCTTGAATCCACATTCCTTTGGATACCATAGGCCTACTTCTTGGCTTCCTTTCAAGTATCTCAATATACTCTTAGTCTTTGTCATATGGCTCTCTTTTGGAGCAAATTGAAATCTTTCACATACACCTTACAAAGAAAGGTGATGTCCGCCTGCTTCTTTGTGAGATAGAGCAATGATCCAATAAGTGCTCAGATCTTGTTTGATCTACGTGCTTGCCATCCGCATCCATGTCCATTTTGGACTGATGTATTCATTGGTATTTTTACGAAAGACTTCTCCTCCATACCAAACTTCTTCATTAAATCTCTCGGTGTATTTTGTTTGACTTATGAAGGTTCCATCCTTCAAATTTTCACTTGGAGTCCAAGGAAGAATGTCATTCTCCCATCATGCTCATTTCAAATGTACTTTGCATGAGGTTTGAAAACTTTTCACACAGCTTCTTTGTTTGTGGATCCAAAAATGATGTCATCCACATATATTTGAACAAGCAAGATATACTCTTTTTGTCTTGAATTAAAAAAGTGTTCTATCTACTTTTCCTTTTGTGAATCCATTTTTCGGTTAGGAATTGTGACAAAGTATCATACCATGGTCCGGGTGCCTGTTTCAATCCATATAGAGCTTTCTTGAGTTTGTATACCTTATCTCCAAGAGTCTTCCGCTCAAATCCTGGAGGTTGTTCAACATACACTTCTTCTTCCAATAAACCATTTAGGAATGCACTTTTTACATCCATCGATATACAATGAAATCCTTGTGAGTGCAGTAGGCAAGAAACATCCTTATAGCTTCCAATCTTGCTACAGGGGCAAATGTTTCATCAAAATCTATCCCTTCTTCTTGCAATATCCTTTGGCTACTAGTCTTGCTTTGTTTCTTACCACGAGATCCTTCCTCGTTCATCTTATTTCAACACCCATTTGGTGCCAATAACATTTTGATGTATGGGTCTTTGCACTAATTCCCATACTTTATTTCTTTCAAACTGATTGACTCTTCTTGCATAGTTTGAATCAATGTGTGTCGTCAATGCTTGTGACACGTCTTTGGACTCTATTTGCGAGATGAAGCATGTGAACATGGCTTCTTGTTTAGTTCGATCTTGTTTTGACACCTTCTTTTATATCTCCAATAACAAGTTCTCGTGGATGGTCTCTCGGCCATCTTACATCAAAGTTGGAGTAAGTTAGCCGGATTCATCGACTTGCATCGTGTTCTTTGTGGTAAGCTCTCTCGTAATCACTTAGCCAAATTTTCCAAATCTTTTGAGATTCACTATCTCATCTTCTTCTCGAATTGATAATTCCAAACTTGAAGATAGGACTCTTCTTTATGGTTGGATGATTCACTTATCACCGACTCTTCAATGTCTTCTCCATTTACATTTGGCTCATAGAATACCACATGAATGGATTCTTCGCAACCATAGTCCTTTTGTTGAGTATTCTCAGAAGGCTTTGCTCTCACCGAGTATCTAAGAAGATACCTTCATCACTTTAGCATGAAAAGCCTTTAGATTGTCTTTGCCATTGTTGTGGATTTAAGCATTTACATCCAAATATTCTCAAATATGCAACATTTGGTTTTCTTCCACCCAGGATCTCATAGGGAGTCTTTGTCACCGTCATTTTATCATACATTTGTTTTGAGTGTAGCAAGTCTGTGTTGATTGCTTGACCAAAATCTTTTTGGTAACCCCGCTTGACTAACATGGTCTGGTCCTTGCCGCTTTTTTGGGTTCTTTTCCTTCTTTCTCGCAACTCCATTCTCGTTGTGGAGTTCTTGTCACTTGATAGTTCATGACCAATACCATTCTCAATACAATCGAGTTATTATTCCATTGACAAACTCGGTTCCTCTGATCTTATTTTGATAATGGTTTGACTCTTCTCGTTTTGAATCCTCTTCATCACCGTGGTAGTTTTTGTAGAGTTTCTTTCTCCTTACACATGAATATTGTCCATGTATATCTTGAGTAGTCATCTACTACCACCAAGGTGTATTTCTTTCCACTTATGCTTTGGCCGGTTCCATCGGGCCAAATAGATCCATATGAAGCGGATGCAATATTCTTGTTGAAGATGAACATGTCTTTTCTTTGAATGAAGATTTGATTTATTTTCCCTTTTGACATGCGTCACATATATTCTCTTTTTTGTATACTCGAGTCTAGAAGTCCTTCCACAAGATTACTTCTTGCAAGCTTGTTAATCGTTTTGAAATTTAGGTGACTCGGCTTTTTTGTGCCCGCACCAACTTGATTCAAATGCTCTTTGCTAGTAGATAGGTGTTGGGTGTTGTAGTTGACCAATCCACAACATACATATTCTTCTCTACATCCTTGAAGCACAACTTCATTCGTTTCAAGATATCCTTGATTTGGCATACACCCATGTTGAATCCAACATTGTAACCCTTGTCACGAGTTGATCGATGCTCGATGAAGTTGAAGTTGAGTCCTTCAACATATGCAACATTTGTGATTTCTAATCCATTCCTCTTGATGGATCCAATGCCTCTTATTTCACCAGGAGCTTCATTTCCTCCAAATATGACTTTTGCTCCTTTAACTTCCTTGAATTTTGACAGATTTTTCTTATTTCTGTCATATATGCCGAATGCCACTATCCATGTACCAGGTTCCTTGGCACTCATTTGTTCCTTGAACTCCAATCAAGGAAATTAAGTTTTAGGTACCCATACTTGTCTGGTCCCGAGGGGTTAGAATTGTAAGATGATCCAACCAACCTATAGCCAAATGTTTTGACTCTAAGGGGTTGCCATCTATCGCTGCCATAATCATAATTAATCCCGGCAAATTGCTTGGGGATTTTAGGTTCATACAACTTCTTTTTTTGTCAGTATGCTGCATATGTGTTTTTAGCAATTGCCTTTCTTGGGTAATTGTGGTGTCTTTGCGTGTAGTGCATAGGTGCATATGTGTCTTTGATGAAAGCTCTTATACATTTGGAATGGCCTTTCTTGAGTTGTAGGCCTTTGCCATTTGGGCTTGTATTCCATAAGTCTATGCCGATAGTTTACATTATTCCAATCACTTGGCTTGGATATTTTCTACCATTCCCATCATATGTATTTCTTTTATGGATTTTCTCGGGGTTTTTGGTAGCTCGCTTCTTCTTTACAGAGTAATTTTTGTTTGAGTTTGCTTTGAGAAACTACCAATCTCTTCTCACCGTCCTTTCAGCCGCACTCAACTCGGGCCGCTTTCCTTTTCCTTTATAACCAAGGCCATTTGCTTGTTATTGTGTTTTGGAGTGAATGTGTGTGCAACATTTTGAGTTTTGGATTTTTCGGACTCTTCATGGCTTGAAGATCCTTTTTCCAAAATTACTTTTGAGGTTTGACATAGCACAGGAATTAAATCTAGTGCCTCTTGTCTCCACATTCTCTTTTGACTCATAATAAGATCATCCAATGATTTAGATGCCTTAGTGAATGAGGCAATAACATTTTTGAGGTCATTCTCCTCTTCTCTATAGCGGCAATTTCTCGCTATTAATTTAGCATTTGCGGCCTTTAAACTTTCATTCTCATCACCTATTTGACTTTGACTTAGAGTACTCGGCTCCTTAGTCGGCTTTGAGTTTGACTCTTGAGTAGTCTGTTTTCCTCATTTAATAGTGTGTGTGAGGATTTAATGTGTTCAAAATCTTTCATCATTTTGCCTAATGAATCATAAAGATCGAGTGGGTGATGAAGTGTGTGTGTCACGATCACTATCACTAGAGTCCGAGTTTGATGAGTTAGAGTGTACCTCATCTTCTTGATCGGAGTTGATCTTGTTCTTTTGGCCATCAAGCGGATCAAGGCTTCTTCTTCGAGTCACTTGAGTAGTCGACTTCATTGCTCTCTCCAATCAACTGTCTCTCTTGACTTGGCAATTTTTGATCTCAGACCATCATCGCCTTTTTCTTTTCTTGTCTTCTTTCTCTCAAGACCTTCATTTCTTCTTCATCCATGTATTTGTTGACTACGGGATATGGACAATCGATGGCATAGTGACCTGGTTGTCTACGGTTCAAGATAGATATTCAACCTTTTGATCGCTCTTTCCATTCTTGGATTGTCACCCTTTGATATTCAACTTTTTGATGACTGTTCTCTTGGTTGGCTTATCTTCCCTTGATTTGGAGGGAGCCGAGTGTCTTCTCGGAAGATTCACCCTTTCCTCTCTTGTAGTTCTTATTGAAGAACTTGTTGAATCTTTTGACCATCGGGGCTATTTCTTCGGATCAATGACTTTTTTAACCTCAGCTCTCTTCCCATCTTTAACAATTAGAGCACTTGTTTTGGGGTCACACTGCTCTTCCTGGTCTTTCCTTCTCACCAAACTCGTAGGCTCGAGGTCCGAGAATAATTCATGGTTGGATGTCTTTGATAGGTCCATGGAATGTCTCGAGTGCCATGACCTTCATTTCCCATTCATCCGGAAGACTTTTTTAGGATCTTCATACACATTTCCTTCTGTATATTCCTTTCCAAGTGCGATACTCATTTGTGATTTTACGTGAACCGAGCATCCAGCTTGATCCAGGTTTTCTCCGAGATCATTTTGAAGTTCTCAAATTTCGTACCACCGATAATTTGTTTTTTTGATTTGCTCCGAGCCTTCACAAATTAATGTTAGCTTGTCCCATTTCTTTAGCCGTTTTGCAAGATTTGACTTTATTGAACATGGCTTTGTCCAAGGTTTTGTAAAGGATGTCCTTGGCTACGTTGTCCAGGTTGTATCTTTTTCTCGTCATCATTTGTCCACTCAACTCTTGGTTTTTCAACCATGACAGTCCGGGAGCAACATCCTCTTCTCCTTCACCGCAGCCTCTTCTTACAAATGTGTTCACCTTTAAGATTTGCAGTGGCCCATCTTCTATTACTATCCACATCTCATCATGTAATGTCGATAGATGAGCCTCGCATACGAATTTTTCAATCATCAAATTCTTCAATTGTGAACATAGGGATGCGTGTCAAATTTGCTTCCATGATAAAAAGAGTTTTGAAAGTTTAAGTACTAAAGCGGACTTTGAAAAGTTTGGAGATCTAGTTCAAGAAACTCGGTGCGGAGGGTTCAATGAACCAACCGCTCCGATACCACTTGTAGGTCCCAAGGGGTGTAGGTGTAAGGTTTAGAAGGGGGTTGAATAAACCTTACCAAATTTTCGATTTAGTCCTTTTAAATATACAGAGTTGATACTACACAAATTTGTGTCCTTGATGGACGGTCAATTTAGTCAATCAAGAGTTAGTCTCTCAACGGACTCAACCGAGTTTGTTGATGGAATAACTCAAATTGTTGACTCTAAATTAACTCAATCGTGGTTTTGTTTTTCAAGACTTAACACCCTTAAGTTTGATTAAGCAAGAGTTTAGTGCTTGGTTTAGTACTTATAAATTATCAAGTGGATAGCAAATTTATCAAATGAGATATAAGCGATTAAAAATGTAGGAATTTAAGTCTTTGAAATGTAAATGACACAATGAAATTTTTATAGAGGTTCAAGATGGGGTAATTCTTCTACTAAAACCTCTCTTCTTCAACTCCTGGAGGAATCCACTAGGTAATGATCGATATACAAAGTGGTAACCGGATACAAGTCTTGATCACACAAATGACTTGATCCTTTGGGACTCGATCCTGAGACGCCTTGATCACTCACCGACTTCTCGTGCGACTCGAGCCTTCTTCACAGGCAAAATGCCTTGCTACTACATCTCACTTGCTCAAGCTCTTTGGATTTGATCACGAAGCCCTCCAAAAGCTTAAGACTTGGTTCGACCTTGAACCTTCCTACAATCCTTCGTGGAATGTAGACCCTTGATTTTCGATTTTTCCTCTTCAACCGATTGAAGTTATCTTTCCTTCACGGTGAGTGTTGGATTGATGTCCTTCGTAGTGTAGTTTGAGGATTGAGAATATTTCAGATTTTCTAATAATTGTTTGAACGTTTTTGGTTCGAGATCTATCTCTTGTGTCACTTGTGTCTCACTTTTCTCAATTTAAACTCCTCGGCCTTTTATAGTGATCTTTCAAAAATTTGCCCGTTGAAGAGATAGGCTTATTTTTTGAAATTCACTTGCATCGTTAGCTTGTCTTGTTGCGATCCTTGGAATTGCCATTTCCTTGTATGAATTGTTCTTTCACCTTTTCATAGTTCTCGACACGGTGTAGTGCTTCCCATTGGTTCATTCCTTTTGCATGCTTCGGGACCGAGCACTCGAGAAAAGGTGGTATGGAGATATTACTTGTTTAAGTAATTCTCTTGATTTACGTAACGGATCTTTTACGATTATCTCTACTTGATCGCATTTCCTTGCTTTCCCCCCGGTGACTTAGAGTCGACTTCCAATCATGGATGACTCTTCTCCGTCACTTCAACTTGAGACTTAGCTTTTCTTGAGTTGACTTGACGATACTCCACTCACCTCGATCTCACCGCTTCTTCATAGAGTTCCCATCTACTCTTCTTTGCCATACTCACTGCTCGCAATGAGTCTTCCTCTAGTCTTCGATTGTCTTCTTGTATGTTAGGTCGTAGGCGACTTAACTCACTTGGCCAGCTCTAATTTTTATAATGCATTTTACAACAAGAATTGGGGTGCCAACTTCCTATTCTAAGTTTTACATGGCATTCATCAAAATCTAAACAATAAATTTCCTAACAACAGATTACCGGTGGCCATCCGAAAGATCGAATGTACAACGAGTAGCCGAAATCTCGGATTCGACCTATCAAAACATTGTCGGCACAAGTAGCGGCTTTGACAACTCAATTGAGTGTATTTACGAAGGGTCCGAAGCGGCGTGAGCATGGGTAGTGAAGCTCTTCTATATCCGATGGAAGAGGTAAATTATGTGAATAACTCGAATTTCAACAATTTCCTAGAATAATTCAAACCCAACGCACTACCATCCAGGGGTTGAGAAATCATGAAAAATTTTCCTATGCAAATACAAAGAATGTGTTACAATCTCCACCGGATTCAATACTTCAAGTGGAGGCGAAAATGGGAAGGCAAATCGTCGTTGGAAGATACACTCACATCCTTCATATATCAATCTAATGCTTTCATGAATGACACGAGGAGCCGCCTCGCTAAGCAAGATCTTTGGATGGATAAGTTAGAACAACAAGTGACAAGCTCGATAAAGAATGAGAATCAAATGGGTCAATTGGCTACAATTGTGGGTGGTCAACATCAAAAGGGTCAATTTCCGAGTAATTTGTATGATTTTTCTTGTTTTTTAATTTGAAGACAATAAAAATTTGTGTTAGAACTATCATTAAGAAGATCCTTGATGTACCACTCAATTATATTTGGATAACAACTATCTCAAGTCCAGAGACCCGTAAGAATGCAATACTCTTCAAAGTCTCTAACCTCGATGCTGGTATGTGATGAAGTTAGATCGGAAGAGAACGAAGAGAACCATGGAGCCGTCGGCCAATGGTGCAACTCTCTGACTCATCAGGTTGCTGTAAATGCTAGGGTACCACCAAGGATTGAGAAATCAGTGTCGGCTCTTACTTCGAGCTTAAATAATTATTACAATGTAGCTGTTAGTGAATTAAATTCATATTCAGTTATTCATTTGATATATTTTGTGTTGCCTTTCTAATGTGATTGTATTACATATATAATATAGTTTTGTTGCATTTTGTTGAAGACAGTGATGCTACTGTTTTGTTGGAAGATCAGAGTGAAACTTTTCATCATAAATGAATTCTTCATTCAATTTTGAGGTCCCAGGAAAAATCTCACGCATAAATAATACTTTTGGTATGTTTGGCGATCAAGTCTTCATCAAGTTTCTACCGCAGATTGTTCAAGGCACTACGAAGTATGCACAATGACTTGATGAGGCATTATGAAAGTTGTTCCCGATCACAGTTAAGGTAAGTAAAGTATCTTATCGCGTCGACCTACCTGATACTTTGAAAATTCATCAGGCCTTCCACGTTAGTATATTAAAGCCATACCATGTGGACGAGGAAGACCCAAGCCAAGGACAATCGCAACGAGCACCTCCCATAGTGACCAAGTCATATGAGAAAGACGTAGAAGAGGTGCTTATGAGGAGTATCGTTCGCAGGCGAGACGTTTCACCCCGTACTCAATACTTAATAAAATAGAAGGGGCTACTGAGTCCGAGGTGACATAGGAACTTGACGAAGACTTGTGGCAGTCCGACCACAACTCAACAAGTACGTCGCCAAATTAGGTGGGGGAGGACGTAATGGCCCGCTAATTTAGACTCGAATTTTTCTACACATTAGTTAAGAGGTTAGCCCAACTTCAAGCCCACATGTTTGGTCTAATTCTTAGGCCCATTTTGTAGATAGAATTTTCTAGAATCTTGTAGGAGTTGTAGAGATTGTAGGATGATTCTAGATAACTCCATTGTAAATATCTTAGAGTATCTTCTAGGAATATTTCATAGAGAAGTCTAAAGACTTACTCCCAACCATTGGATTAAATGAATCACTACCGTCCATTAGGGAGGTGGAGTAGTATAAATTGGTGTAGAGCCTCATTTGTAAACCATCAAGTATTTGCAAATAAGTTTGAGTGAATGTGCATAAGTGTTCTATTTTGTAAACCATCAAGAATTTGCAAACAATTTTGAGTGAATATACAATGTTCACTTCGCTAAGGCTACACGTTAATTGTTAAAGGAATAAGTCCGTAACAACCTTGTTTGACAAAAAAATATTAAAAAAATCGTTGGAGAAAGTTTCTTGTCCAAAATACATTGTTCTGAATATTTTTTGGAAAAGAAACCACTAATCATAATTTTACTAAGAAGAATTAAAAGAATTTCTATTAGCGTGAGATGTTTTGACTTTTGAAGATTATAACAACAAATAAGTCTTGCCTCATAAGAACATATGTAGTGATAGTCCCAGTCGATTGTCTCTCTTTTTACCGAATTTGGGATTGCTCAATAGTCGCGAAGGCTCGCTACGAATTATTATATATGACTGTCGAAAAAACTGGCTATAAATGAATAGGGGTTTCTTGGATGGGGTTCCTCATCTATCGCAGGAGCGGCTCGGGATTCCTTTACCAAAGTGGGTACTACCTAAGCTCTTTATTTCCCCGCACTCTTCTATGAAATGAAAGAGTTTCACGGGAATTGTGTTGATCGTCGGATATCATGAGAAAGAAACGTGAAGAAGTGTTATCGAACAACTTCCAGCAATTCTTTCCAGTAAAGAATCAAGCTACAAGTCTCGATCTATACGAAAGGCATTGGTTTTTTTGTCTTTCTTTCGGTTTCATTGATAGCAGAAAAACGGACTCTATAGGGCATACGAAAGGCACTGGTTATTTTGTCTTTCTTTCGGTTTCATTGATAGCAGAAAAACGGACTCTATAGGGGCGCTAGCTAGCGTCAGACTCTTTCTTCCCGACCTATTTGAGTCTCTGGCCGCAGTTATTTAGGTGGTATTCTGAGATTGAAGAGGAACACACATCATTAAATGGTTCTCGAAAGAGGAAGATTCGACTACTAGCTTCCCAACAATTTGATAAAAGAATTCTCATGTTTTTTAGTTAATTCTTTCTGAATTGAGTAACATACTCTGCACATTGTACACAAGTTTAATTCTCCCCTGAATTCTTTCACTTATAATTGATCATTTACACAGAAAATTCTCCCCTGGATTCTTTCACTTATAATTAGAAATTCTTTTTCTACACAAGTTTAATAAGAAAACTAAATATTCATTTCAGTAATGGTTTTTATGAAGGTAAAAACCATACAGGTCCTCAGCCTACCAATTCGTTCAATTATTTGCACATAATTATGCATCTTATTGTCAATCTCATCAAAGATATACTTGATAGAGAATATTGTTGTCCTTAGGAATCGAGATGGAATAGGTTCCTTAGGTATTATCCATGCTACTCCAAATATAGTACACTTGAAGCATGGATGAATGACAAGTGTCTAAATCTTTACATGAATAACTGACAGTTGTTTTAGTTTGTAAGTAGTGGGATACTTGTATGGTACATGTACACTTGTACTCCGTTGAGAGGTCCATGACTAGAAAAAGGGAAGGTCCACCAATGATTGATAAGTCCTATTCGTCTCTTGATCCCTCAGCTACACTACATTTGGTGAATAGATGAATGACAAGTGTTTCACTTTTTTCATTAATAATTGACAAGTGTTAATTTATAAGTAGTAAAACACTTGTATGAAAACGTCTACTAGTGTAGAAGATCTACAAGCACCATTCCTTAACTAACAGTCTCACACGTGGCATTCGATGATTAGCCAGGATGTATTATACTGCCGACGCTTCACGTCATGCTTTCCATTCGATCCAGTAGAGAAGAAAAGCGATTCGTTTGTCCAGAGTAACCAATGGTCTCTTCAGTCGGGCCCTGGCCCATGTAGTAGGCCCAGCCATCCACCATCTCATTCAAACCTCTTTATCCGATCAAAAAGCCATATCCACCCCCAGTTTGACTTTGACCCATTTACCCAAAAACTGGATAATGTAATATTGAGCAATATAATTATTCTAAAAAAAAATATTGAGTAATATAATTGATTGGTTACCAATTTAGGGGTGTCAATTTGGGTTGGGTCCGGGTTCGCAGGTTCGCGTGTCGAAACAGCCGATCCGGACCCGACCTGTTTAATTATTCGTATCAGAATCTTGAACCTGGACCCGACCTACTTATTTCACAGGTAACCCGGACCCGACCCGCGTAACCCGTCTAATAAAAATTTTCCTATATATTTAAAAGTTTTAACTGAATAATTTTTCTTTTTAAAATCAATAACTATCATACACTATTTAATCAATAAAAAATATCGCACCACAACATACAAAAAGAAATAACATAATTGCATAAATAACATAACACATTGATCATATTTTACGGACAATATTAAAAAAAACATGCATTATAATAACAAATACATAATTAAGAAGGTTTTATCATTTAAGTTTTAAGGATATGTCTTGTTTGTTGTTTTTTCTTACAATTAATTATTTACTTAATTTTTTTTTAAATTCACAAACGGGTTAAACGGGTTAAATGGGTCGTAGTAGGTTGACCCGAACCCGACCTGTTTAATTGGCAGGTTATTCGGGTTCGACCCATATTCAACCCGGACCCACGAAGCCTGGACCCATACCCATTAATTTCGTGTTAGGTTCGTGTCGGGTTTGCGTGTCGGATCTGAAATTAACACCCCTAGTTACCATATATATACACACACATTTAACGGTCCCTCAATCGGCATTCGCCAATTGCAATGGCGATCTAGGAGTCATCAAATATAAAAATCAATATTTGATGGCTTTGTCAAAAATAAAGTAAAATCAACACTAAGGTTGATAGTAGAAAATAAAATGTAATTAATACTTTGATAGAAAAATTAAGTTGGATGTAACTGTAGACATGTAAAATTTGTTGGCCAATTAAAGATTGTCAAATGTCAAATTCTTATAAATCAAGATTTATCTTGATTTATTATTGTTTCTTTTGATAATTATCAAAATTTGTGATTAAAGAGATAAATATTAAATCTTGAAGGACCAATCAAATTAGAGTCTTTACCATATGAGATATCCAAGAACCCCTCTCCTACAAGTATAAATAGGGGTCATTGCCAAGGAATTAAATCACAATTCAAAGAGAAGAAATCCAAGCAAGAAGGCGGTGGAGGAAATTTTCTCAAGTCAAGAAAAATAAACTCAAGGAGATCCACGGTGTTCAAGGCGTTCATCGCGGAGTCCACTCATATCACGGCGTTTGATTTAGGAAGAAGCTTTCAAGCCCTCGAGTTAACGTTATTGACATCAAATCTATCTTGGAGGAAGATCAAAAGGTCGATTTCACCAAGAAGTTCCCATATTCAAATCAAATATCATCAAATATATCACGTTTGATTCGAGATCAAGCTTTCGGGCCCTTGAACTAACGTCATTGAGACTTCAAGTTTAAGTTTGGAGAAGATCAAATCAAGAGTTCAACTCCAAATCCTCGAATTTCGGATAATTTGTTCTTGAAGAAAAGAATCGGAGGAGAAATTGAGATTGTAACCTATATTTTTTATTTTGATTTATATAAATTCAATTTGTACTATTTTTCTTATTTGTTATATCATGAGATAATAAAAAATTTGTATTACTTAATTTTTGCACGCCGATGGGACAATCTCTACCTCTCATCTCCTCTCTTCAAATCAAGTTCAAATATCAACGAAGATGGCCAACCATTTCGAAGCCACTGCTCCAATATACAAGCATAAGGGGGCAAAGGAAGATGGCGAGTTAGTGAACCACGAAGTTATTTCTCCAGCAAATAAGGGGGCATGGACACAAGGTGGTTCGGTATTACCTATTGGATTTTCACTCAAGTTGGAAGCAAATCAAAACTCTAGAGCTGCAAAGAAAACATTTCTAGATCCAATATGTATGCATGAACCTTCTACAAACTCAAGCTTTGAAACTGCAACAGTCATGGTGGTCCAAACTACTTCACTCGAAGAGCAAGTTACAAGCTTGACGAGGGCTATAGAGGGACTCACAAAACATGTTCAAGAGCGAGACTCCTAATCATGAAGCTGATAGATAAAATAGACCAAGTTGATTCAAGTCGTGAGATGGTCAAACAAATTGAAGCTCAAGATGATGTTGAAACTTCCACAAAGCAGCAACCAAATGAAAAGGAGAAGTCTCCATCAACAGAGTTGCAAATCTCGTCGGATGGGCTGATTCCAGTCGACCAACTCAAGGAGTTCATTATGGGGACTATCAAAGACAAGTTTGATGGAAGTTCCAAGTCATCTATAACTTACGCCAAACCATACACGGAAAGAATTGATAACTTGAAGATGACTTTTGGTTATCATCCTCCGGGTTCTAACAATTCGATGGAAAGGGCAACCCAAAACAACATGTGGCTCACTTCGTCGAAATATGTAATGATGCTGGGACTTATGGAGATTGCCTCGTAAAGCAGTTTGTCTGATCCTTGAAGGAAAGTGCATTCGATTGGTACACCGACTTGGGGGCAAATTCAATTGATAGTTGGGAGCAATTGGAACGGGAGTTTCTCAATCGTTTCTATAGCACTTGGCGGATCATCGCATGAATTCACAAATTCACGCGAGTGGAAGGAAGAATCTACCATTGACTACATAAATCGTTGGAGGGACTTGAGCCTCAACTGCAAAGATCAATTATCTGAGGCTTCAGCAATTGATATGTGCATCCAAGGAATACATTGGAGCCTGTGCTACATACTTCAAGCAATAAAGCCAAAAACGTTTGAAGAATTAGCAACTCGAGCACATACCATAGAGATAAGTTTGAACTTTGACTAATAAGAATGCCCAAGTGATTTCAGTAATGATGATGAAGAAGAAGAAGTGGAGCCATCTTCAACTTCTCCATGCTTCTAGATGCGAGTATAAACCATCTAAAATTGTCAAAATAAAATATGCCCAAATACTCTTTGATAAGAGCATAAACTATCAAACACACTCCATGGCACGAGTATAAAAGGCCCATATCTCAAGTTCAATCAAATACTCCTTGATATGAGTATAAACTATCAATATATCTCGAATCTAAGTATATACTCTTTGATACGAGTATAAACTATCAATATATCTCAAATTCAAAAGTCTACTCCTTGATACGAGTATAAACTATCATCATATATCAAATTCAAATGTTTACTCCTTGATACGAGATAAACTATCAATATGTCAAATTCAAATGAATACTCCTCGATACGAGTATAAACTATCAATATATCTCAAATTCAAATGAAGACTCCTTGATACGAGTATAAACTATCAGCATATCTGAAGTCCAAATGAAAACTCCTTGATATGAGAATAAACTATCGACAAATTCAAGAACTCCTTGATATGAGTATAAACAGTCTACAAATTCAAGTACACCTTGATATGAGTTTAAACTATCTCTATGTCCCAAGTCAAGCGAAATATTGTGAGTTGATCATTGAATGAAAGAGTTCGAGACTAGTTCACTTTTCACATTCGCCGAAACAAATACACGTGAACAAGTCTCGAGGGGGAATTTGTAGACATGTAAATTGTGTTGGCCAATTAAAGATTGTCAAATGTCAAATTCTTATAAATCAAGATTTATCTTAATTTATTATTATTTTTTTTGATAATTATCACAATTTGTGATTAAAGAGATAAATATTAAATCTTGAAGGACCAATCAAATTAGAGTCTTCACCATATGAGATATCCAAGAACCCTTCTCCTACAAGTATAAATAGGGGTCATTGCCAAGGAATTAAATCACAATTCAAAGAGAAGAAATCCAAGCAAGAAGGCGGTGGAGGAAATTTTCTCAAGTCAAGAAAAAAAAACTCAAGGAGATCCATGGTGTTCAAGGCGTTCATCGCGGAGTCCACTCAAATCACGGCGTTTGATTCGAAAAGAAGCTTTCAAGCCCTTGAGTTAACGTTATTGACGTCATATCTATCTTGGAGGAAGATCAAAAGGTCGATTTCACCAAGAAGTTCGCATATTTAAATCAAATATATCATGTTTGATTCGAGATCAAACTTTCGGGCCCTCGAACTAACGTCATTGAGATTCAAGTTCAAGTTTGGAGAAGATCAAATTGAAGAGTTCAACTCCAAATCCTCAAACTTCGGATATTTTGTTCTTGAAGAAAAGAATCAGAGGAGAAATTGAGATTGTAACCTATAATTTTTTATTTTGATTTATATAAATTCAATTTGTACTATTTTTCTTATTTGTTATATCGCAGACAATAAAAATTTGTATTACAGTAACTATCTATTGTAGATGTATAAGTGAGATTAGCCTCGTCTAATCGAATGGACATTTCTTTTGACCAGAAAACGCAAGGTTACTTAAGTTAAAAGCTTATAAGCTGTTTTAATTTTAGAAAGTGGGGAATTTCACCTTATAATTATCAAAATAGTATTTTATTTTAAATAATCTCCTTTCAATTTGGCTATTTTAATTATAAAAATGTCATTACTAACATCTTATAAGTTTTTTCTTCTTATTTTATTCAAACACTTCAATCAATTTTTTTTAAATAAGACCGGACATCTTATAAACTCTAAAAAGATCTTATAAAATATAAGAACTTATAAGTTTTTTAAAATAAACTTAGTCAAACACCCTCTGAGTTGAGAGAAAAATTATTAAAATCATGGTTGCAGATATCGTTAGGCGCTAGTCAAACGGCAACCCAGCGCCTAGCGCCTAGGGAATAATTTTTTTATTTTATTTTCTCATTTTTTATTATTTTTTAACCGATTGTTGGCGATATTTACCGCCTAGCCTCGATTTTGTGCCGCCTAACGATTTTTGAGGCCGATTTTAGAAAAATTAGACCGGCCTAGGGACGCCTAGCACCTAGCTAGTCGGCACCTAGGCCGATTTTTACATATGGGGTTCCTTGTCCTCATGATTACGTCCAAATATAAAGGCAGTTTGGTTCTTCACACACAAAACACTTTCTCCCTCATCATTTTGATGCTTGAGTTTTTATTAACCTGATTACCAACAATCTTTCAGCGGCACCAAATTGAATATCTAAATATATTAAAAAAATTCAAAAATGGAAAAAACAAAAAGGCTAGATATGGATGTAATTTAAATGGATGTCCTATTTCCACGTCTCAATTTCTGTTACAATTAACTAAAATTTTCACGAACTTTTCCATCCAGAAATTTTGAGAGATTTTTGGTATTATGGGCCTGTGGCCACCCACAGTGCCAACCTGACCCCAGATGTAAAAGTTAGGCCCCGAACAGTAGGCCCGCAATGGTGGCCCAGCCCTTTCTCATGGCTGTGGACTGTATTGAACTGCATTTGGACTGGCTAGAAGTATATATGTGGTGCCAAATCCACAGCTTCTTTTAGAGTTCTGGCATTTTATAGCACGAACAATATTTCTCTTTACCCACCAATAATGTTGAATTAGTTAATAGCCAGTCTAATCGTAGATATTAGGGTCTCCGATTTTTGACATGTGCGACACGATAAAGACGTCTGAAAATGATAAAGACACGAACACATAATAAAGACCAGTTAATTAATAACACGATAATGACATAGACACGAACACGATAATGACACATTTACGCGGTAGTGACACGATATTGACATGATAACCTTTTGATATTTTGTATGTTTGACGCGTCGTGTATTGTTGTGTAATGTCTTGTAATTTGTTATCGTTTATTAACATATAAATTATTTTTTTTTTTGACTTATCGTGTCACTATCGTGTATCCGTGTCATATCGACACGAAAATTTTCTGCTCGTGTCGGATCGGATCCTCATCGTGTCGTGTTCGTGTGTGTCCTTATCGTGTCGTGTCGTTATCGTGTCGACACGAAAACATGACACGATAACACGATTTGCCACCCTTAGTAGATATTACCATACAATCATTACAAGGGTGAGAAATTCTAGGGTGGCAATTTGGGTTATGTTGTTGGGTTCGTGTTTGATTTTAGGTAATGCTCCCAAATGTTATGTAAAATATAACATGACTATATTTTATGACAAACTTGTAAAATTATTTCGGTTTGGAAGCCAGGTTCATGTCGGGTCGGGTCCTTGTTTCTCTCAATAACTTTATACTTTGGTTCGGGTTCCGTATCAAAAATTATCACCCCAAAATTCAATATATATATATATAAGTAGTTATATAAGAGCAAACTTTTGCCGCTCTAATACATAAAATTTAGGGATAATTACAAAAACCCCTTTAAAGTTTGGGCTAATTACAAAAAAACTCTATAAGTTTTTGAAAATTACAATAAATCCCTTGACGTTGGATTTCTTTTACATTTTTCCCCTTAATAAGCAACAAATATTACAAAAAATCTTTTGATATTTATAGAACTATTACAACTATCTTCTTACATTTTGGCCATGATCAAAAGTGATGGGACTATTTTATAATTTTGAAACATCTTTAGATTTTTTTTGTGATTGCCCCAAACCTTAGTTATTTTATTTTAATAATCCCTAAAGTTGTGCATTTTAATTCTTTAAACTTGCATCACAATCAATAAGACAATAATCATGTTACTATTGTTACTTAGGTCATCTCCAACTCAACTCTATATCCCATCCCATTACACCAAATATGTAAAAATTTCTCTCCTACCCACCTCTAACCCTTACACCAAATTTAGTGTAATGAATAGTGTTACACCAAATTCGGTTTTAATTCCTTTACACCAAATTTTGGTGTCATAAAAATATTCCTTCTTTGCCTCCAATTTCTTTTACTTCAAACTTAAATTCTAATTGTATCCTATATTTGATATATATATATAGGGATATGATCCTGTGAGACCACCCTCCTAGGTTAGTCCATAAGACCGAATCTAAACCATCCAAATAGTAAATCAATGGCCGAGATGCATTACAATCTATACATGTTTTCGAAAGTAACTATATAATAGAAGGGGTAAAATTGGAATCCATAAAATCAGACATGGTAACCTCCTCCTACATTATAGGGACGTGATCTGTTATTGATCACGTCCCCATAAATCACGCAATTCACCATATACAATCAAATGTATGTCTCCTTCTCAACGTAAACATTGCATCGCCATTATCAAAACCTCTGTAATCACCATTATCACTCAAAAATCGGCCTCCAATTGATCCACAAAAAATTAAACACGACGGATTTCTAACAATTTGCAAGGAGTTATCATCCATTTGATTGGAAAGATTTATACAATGGCAAAAAATATTGATTTCAACGCAACTGAAGAATGTCCTCCAGGTAATTTCTAACGAGAAACTTGCTACAATATTCATACGCTTCTGAATCAACAAATTGATTACTGAATGAAATATATGCACCTCTGTTATTGTTGGTTTGTATGTTTACTATACAGATGTTGTCTATTTAGTGTGTCAACATTGTATATATAGTTTTATATTTTTGTGGATCAATGACTTATATGAAGATTGTATCTCAATTAATAGTTTGTATGTTTAGTACAAATAGTTTGCCTATTTAGAATATAAGTCCTGCGATATAGAATTATGTATATGCATACTTACGCCTTATCTGCATATAGTACATTTGTTACCAAATTCATTGCCTGATTATTTAGTATTTACAACATGTATATATTCATTTATTCGTTGTATATTTATAATATAACACTTGTATATTTTCGTCTATAATTTGTTCAATTAAGAATCTACTCATGCTTATTTCATTGTATGAGAGAAATTGTCTGTCATAATAAATTAATCAGTTTGATGAATATCAACTAAACGTTCTTTGTATACTTATAAATCAAAACGTGCATAAATAGATCGTTAAAATCGTATATTTTATACAGATTGATTATTGTATTCTAACAAGTCTTTGAGAACAGAGAGGATGCATTTTGTATTATTAGGTAACAAACGTGTATGAATGAAATTATATAATCGTATGTATAATATATCCATTTTGTATTATTGTGTAATAACTTTTGTGATGTCAAAAACGTAGGACAACGGCTCGAAATCTCGTCGGGATCAACAAAATATTGGATACCGTAGGTGGAACAAGAAAAGATTCCACGAGTGGGAATGCATTTCGCTCGTTGAAAACCGGTGTACAATTTTACCGAAACTATGGAACTATTAAAGCAAGCACAAAACTCAAAAGATGATGTGGAACATGCGGTGAGATCGGAACACATAACAACGAGAACATGTCCAAACCGCGACACCACACCCTAGTGCAATGTTTCTATTTTTGCAAAAAAAAATGGGTGAAACAGTGTGAAACCCGTTAGTTTATTGTTTAATGATTTTTTTGTAACATTGTGTGAACTATTAATTTATCTTTAATGTTATTTTTCTCCCTAAACATGTATTGCATATAAAAATTACATTCAACTAAATATGCAAAACAAAAAAAAAATGCTAAGCATACATAATTGTTTTATTATGTATACAATTACACCGTATATCTTAACTGTGACCTTAAGATTCATGCAAATGTTTTAATCTAGTTATCCAACAAATAATACAATTCAACTAATCCAACAAAATATACAAATGCAACGCATTAAACATACAATTCTACATAAATAATTTATACAAGTCCATAAGCACCTAAATACAATTCAACCGAAAACTAAAATCAAATAAATCACCCATACAACTAAATATACAAATCCACCAAATAAATATGCAATTCAACTTAACTAAGTAAACAAATATATCAATCTACTAATCAAATAATACAATTTATCTAATCCAAAATAAACAAATGATACACGTTAAATATACAATTCGACATATCTATTTATACATGTCACAAACGGAACCCTTAAATCGAATCGTATACAATTCCACTCAACTAAAATCGGTGAATCACCCATACAATTAAGTATACAAATCCACCAAATAAAGATACAAACCCACGTAACTAATTAAGCAAATATATTAAACTATTTATACAACAAAAAAATACAATCAACTAACCCAAAAATAAACAAATGGAACCCTTAAATATACAATTCGACATATCTATCTATACAATTTGCTGTATCTATTGTACAAATCAAAAAAATAATTTCATCTTTAAAAACGATCACTCTATATAGAAAAAAATCGGGAAACTGATAGGTATCAGTTTTGAAAAGATACGATTGAAATCTATGATTTTTTTCCCCCTAAAAATCGGGAAACTGATAAAGGAAGTATTATGTTTTCCTAATAATTAGCAATTAACGTGATTTACTTAAAAACTGAAAAAATGTAAAAATACAATCATACCCTTATATCCCAAAAATAACTAAAGAGATCTACACCATTAAAAAATTAAATCAAGGGTCTATATGCGGTCTTATGGACTAACCTGAAGGGATTGGTCTCATTTGAACCAATCCCCAGGGATCCTGTGAGACCACCATCCTAGGTAAGACCATAGGACCAGATCTACACCATCAAAAAAATAAATCAATGGCCAAGATATGAACAAATGTATACATCAATTCATATGAAAGTATACATTAGAAGGGGTAAAATAGGAATCCAAGAAACTAAATATGGTAACCGCCTCCTACAAATTAGGGACGTGGTCTGTTAATGATCACGTCCCCATAATCACGCGATTCATCCCGCCCATAAACACCAACAATTTACGGAAAAAAATTGGCATCGGATATCATAAAATGTGGCAACAAAATCATACAACAATTAATGAAAAAGTATACAATTGCACTAAACTAAGTATACATTAAAACATTACAAAGTATACATAAATAATTAACTAAGTATACAATTTTCACTGAACTATTATACATTAAAACATTACTAAGTATACAGAAACATTTAACTAAGTACATAATTATACTAAACTAACTATCCAATAAAACATTACTAAGTATACAATTCCACTGAACTAATTAAACAATTCCACTGAACTACTAACATAACTAAGTATATAATTCCATCGAACTAAGTAAACAAATCCACATAGCTAACTATACAAATCCACATAACTACTTATATAACTAAGAATTCGATTTCACTGAACCAAATATACAAATTCATACAACTAAATATACAATAAAACATGACTATGTATACAATTCCATTGAACTAATTGTGCAATTCTACTGAACTGAATATATGAAAAAACAAAATCAGGATTAGAATGTCATTTAACTAAGAATACAATTTTGCTGAACTAAATATACAATCAAGCATCACTAAATATGCAAGAATAACTAACTAAAGTATGTAATACAAACATGCACGTGCAAATTTTTTTTTTCCAATATGGACACGTAAATGTAATAATATTAACAAAGAAGTGATGGGTTTTCCTCCCTAAAAATTGGCCAACTAAAAAGGTAAAATTGTATTTACCTTAAAAATAGTTATTAAAGATATAAAACCGCCTAATTAAAAAATAAATGATATAGAAAGTACAATTATACCTTTATTAGCCTAAAATAAGTAGAATGATCTACACCATCTAAAATTTTAAATCAATAGTCCAAAAGTGTTCCTATGGACTAACCTAAAGGGGTTGGTCTCATTTGAACCAATCCATATATATATATATATATATATATATATATATATTTATGGAGGAGATCATGTGAGACCACCCTCATAGGTGAGACCGTAGAGACAGATCTACACTAGGGATGACAATTTTGACCCGACCCTCGGGTACCCACCTTGCCCACCCCATTTGGGTCACCCATCCGTGACACGGCGGGCGGGACGAGCCCAGTCTCACTTCCGCCTCGCGTGTAACCCCGCCCCGCCCCCCCGAATTTTTAGTTTAAAAATATATTTTAATATATATTTTGCATATATAATATATATTATAATATAATTTTTATGTATTCTTATATTATATTTAATATTTATAAATTGATAATAATAAATTTTAAAAATAATATTTTATAAATATATATTTTTTTCAATGTTTTTTCATTTTTTAAATTTAATTTAATTTAAAACGGGGCAGGACGGGTCGACATGTCCCGCCCTGCCCCGTTCTAGGCACGGGATGGGTCTGGATCTGGCTGACCCTCCCCGACCCGCCCCATTGCCATCCCTAATCTACACCATGAGAAAAAAATTGGATGACCAAGAATAACCGCCCTCATTATACTCCTATAAATTAGGAGCGTGATCTGTTATTGATCACGTTCCTTCAATCACACGGTCAACCATCCTCAAGCTTTCTTCAACATACTGCATAATTTATACCATGCATACTACATATTTATGTTCTGCATATATAGTGTTCCAAATTTACATATTTAGTATGAACAAAGTGTATTACATTAAAAAAATTATAGTGTTATTTATAATAGGAATATTGCATATATAGGTTTGTTATTGTGTATACTTAGAACAAAACAAGAAAATATTGAAAGCATTGGTCCTTATGATTTATACCCTGCATACTGCATATTTATGTTCTGCATATATAGTGTTCCAAATTTGCATATTTAGTATGAACAATGTGTATTACATTAAGATTTTAATACTGTGCTTATTTAGAATAGGAATATTGCATATATAATTTTGTTATTGTGTATACTTAGAACAAAACAAGTAAAATATTAAAATACATTAGGCATTGGTTCTTATAACTTATACCCTGCATACTGCATATTTATTTCTGCATATATAGTGTTCCAAATTAGCATATTTAGTATGAACAAAGTGTATTATATTAAATTTTAATAGTATGCTTATTTAGAATAGGAATATTGCATATATAGTTTTGTTATTGTGTATACTTAGAACTGAACAGAAACATGAAATGGATTGAGAAAAGAAACTGAATAGGCATGTGTTTTGAAAATGTAACGATACCTTAAATCGCGGGAGAGAGAGATATGGTAAGAGTTTTTTACCAATAATTGTTAAGGATCTTAATTTCAAAAATACCAAATTACCCTTAATCCTCCCTAAAAATCCGGCGTTTACTAAAAATATGAGGGAAAATCGGACCATTATTCGTTTAGATCCAATGGCCATGATATGTTCATACGGTCTCACCCAAAGAGCTTGGTCTCATTTGAACCAATCTCTCTCTCTCTCTCTCTCTATATATATATATATATATATATATATATATATAGGATTTGGATCAAGTGAGTCCACATATCCTATGTGAGTACATGAGACCAAATCTGAGGCCTTGATTTAATTTTTAAATAGTTGAGATGAAACAAATTTTACCATTTTTTAATATATAATTTAATGTAAAAAGGGCTATTTGATAATTTTAATTAAAATCGGTTTTGGGAGGAAGTTATTTTTGCGAGTGGGCTAAATCAGGACCCGTTTTATGAGATGTGTTTTATCCAAAATCTTTTCATATCCCATCAACTTGGTAAACGTTTTCATAAAAGAGTTGGTCTTCTTTCATAACACAAGATTTTTCTCTTCAAAAAATAAACCACTGTGAGAAAACTCCATTGTTGATTCTTCAAGGGTTATACTCCCCGCAAATCATCTCCCAACTAACCCTACGGCGTGTAGTCAAAATTGCAATGAGGAGTGCGAGAATCTTTCGTCCGAAAATACTAGCGAAGTGCAAACTATTTCATCCAAAAATCACAAAAATCGACTCAAAGATCACTTAGGGCATATTGAAATTTGCGAGGAGTTGAACCATCCGCATACGCCACTTTGGACGTCTTGAAATTTCATCAAAAGTAGTGGTCCGAACCCCCAAATTTGTTGTAAAATCCCTATTCGAGCAGTACCAAATTTGTTTCTCTCTTTTTTAGCTTCGTTTTTTATTCTAGCAGGTACCAAATTTGTTGGATATTCGTTAAAATTGCATATTGTTGTTGATAAAATTGCTTATGACCCATTATGGAAATTGCTTATGATATTTGTCAAAATTGGACATCGTTGTTGACACCAAATTTAGGTTATTATGTCAAATGGAAGGGGAGAGTGGCAAGTAGTATTTCCCATTTTTCCTAGAAGTATTGGGAGATTATTTTAATGTGGCAAAAATTGGTTATCGTTGTCAATAAGTATGCTAACATCTATTTTTACATGTAGTTGGTGATCGCTTTAATGAGGCAAAACATTGCTTATCCTTGTGATATAGTATGCTTATGAATATTCAAGTATGTGCGAAATCTTGGGAATGAGTTTGTTTTTTATTCTTACTATCTTTATTATTTGGAAAAAGCGAAGTTTGTGCAAAAATTCAAGTATTTTGGTGATTGCTTTAATGAGGCAAAAATATTATTTATCTATGTTTTATATCATGCTTATGTATATTCGGTATGTGCAAAAAATACTTTGGGATTGGTTTGTTTTGTGTTCCTTCATCGTATTTATTATTTGTGCATGCCTTGGAGGGACAAAGATAACAAAGTTAATTGCGGTATTTTCGCAATGCGCCATATGGAGACCTATATGGGAGGTAGGATAAAAAATCGGGATAGGGGCTCCGATAAAACGATGAGGCGCAACTATTGATGATGCGTAGAAAGTATGCGGCTACAATATGTCCTGGATGTAATGAATGAACCGAGGAGGCGATATTGGGGCGGGTGAAGGAGTTTGCCAAAATGAAATAAGATCAATCCAAAACGTTTTGTTGCTTCGCACTTTTTTTTGATAAAAATATTGGTTAATGTAGTGTTTTTCAGACACGGTAAATTTGTTTGGTCTTTTGAAGTACCTTGTAGTGATGTTTGAATGTTTTTTGATAATTGCTGAGTGTTAGTTCATGGTTGTTATACTTTCCTCACAAATGAAATTCGATTACTTTTGTAAGCGAATTCAATTAGTCTGTATCTGAGAATTCAACTCTATTGTATGCAATCATTTTCATGGTATGTTATAATGTTTCTAGCATTATTTCAAATTTTTTTAAGCAGTGTTCGTGTTCTTTGTAAGCAGAAATCAACTGCATTATAAGCAATATTCAAATGTTTTATCTTTTCAAGCATCTTTATACCTTTTTAGCAGTATTCAAATGTTTCGTAAGCAGAATTCAAACGCTTAGTAAGCGAAGTCAATTGACTTGTAAGAACTATTTCAAATATTATAACTTATCAAGTATCGTATACTTCTAGCACTATTCAAAATATTTTTGTAAGCGTGATTCAAATGCTTTGTAAGCAGAATTGAATGGACTTATAAGCATGTATCTCATGGTATGTCATACTGTTAGCAAAATTCATCCCTTCTTTTGGAGTCATATGTTCGTCACAGTCTGGTATCCAATTCGGAGATGAATCCGTTGTTATTTCAATCATTGCTTTGCGGAATACTTGCAATTACAATCTGTTTCAACAAAAAGAAATAATTAAGCAAGATTTTGAAAACACATTAGCATAATAGTAAACGAGTATAAGCAATTGTATAGTCATACATAAGCAAAGTCTTGGTCGAACACACGGGGTTGTAATCAAATAATTTCAATAGATACAACCTACATATGACGAAAAACAATGACCAATTAACCTTATAGTTTATAACACCGAACAAATGCATTTACGATCATAGCATTTATGTTTTTAAAGAAAAAAACGAGGGACGAAGAATTGCATTTCATGCTTCAACAAAATGCATTTACGATCATAGCATTTATTTGGCACGCATAAGCAATATTATAGACATGCATAAGCATACTTCTGGGTAATAATTACAAAAAAAATGAAATGATTGATCGAATGATTGATTTAGGAAAAATTACGAATCAAATTTTAAATTGATTCAGTAAAAAATGGACAATATAAATAATTGAAGGCAAGAAAAAGTGTTACCTTGTTCTTCATTAGTGTTGAAGCATTCCCCATAGGTGTCATCCATTTTTTTTCTTGCTTGAACTCTGCAAATGTCGAGTTTTGCGTAATATGGAGGAAGATTTGAGTTGCAGAAACACGGTGGAGAAGGTGATATGGCACGGGCGATTTTTTCAATAACAGTTGTGTGGATTGTGATTGCAAATTTGATGGTAACTCATCCTATTTTAGTGGGATTTACTAGATTTAGCTAACACAACTATTATTATATGGACTGATTACCCTCACTTTGACTTTATCACATAATTTATCATCATTAATCGGGTTTAATCTCGGCCATCGAAATCACTATATTGGTGGCTTGGATCTGTCCTATGTACTCATATAATAGAGTCCTATATAACCCTCCCCTATATATATATATATATATATATATATCTATATATATATATATACAATTCATTTGTAACATTGTTTTAGTTATTTAAATTCTGTATATAGTTATTATTTTGGATGAACAATTATAGTAGCTAACAATATTAATTACGAATAAATTATTATAATCTAAACTTAAAATTTTCTATAAACTACAAGAATTAAGAAACAAAATTATAATTAATTAAAAGAGCATCAAAGTCTCCCATAAAATTTATTTATTGTGATATTAGTTGTGATATTAGTTGTAATATTTTATTTTGCAATATAATTAATTAATGTAATATTAGTTAAATGTAAGTTTTTATTTAGCTACATTTTGGAAATACCCTTACAAGCAGTACTACAGAAAGCAATTGTTGAATCATAGTCCAACATTTTGGAAATATTTAATTTGGACTTACATATGTTATTAAATATGCATAGTCGTCTTACAATTTAATCCAATTAAAGTGATGTACTAAAGTTTTAATTTTGGATTAAAAGTGTATCAAATTGTCATGGGATTAAATGTGTAGATACTATTAGGAGATTTTCTATTTGTTAATGGACCAAATATAAAATAAAGGGGATACTTATCCAAAATGGTTATGGTCCCCGGACGACGATTCTTAAAAGCCGCTAAACACGCCTGTTTTCCTACATAACGTAATATAGAAAAGAAAAGAATACCAAAACCAAATCCAGATTTCTCAAGTGTACGGTGCAGTTTATAGAATAGGGTTAGCAAGGTTGAATCCACAGATACTAATAAATTATTATACTAAGTATTGGGATTAAAATAGCATTATTTTATCCAGACGATCGAAATTGAGTGATTTGGTTTTATAAAACTAAGACAAGAATTTATCCTAAAAGACAAAGTAAAAGTTGATTGAAAGATCAAGGAGATGAATGGATTCCTAGGCTATGGTTTCAGTTAATATCCCCATTTGTTATCAGATTAATCACAACCAAAGTTATTATTGTTCTTCCCTATAAGACAATCACAAAAGTAATTTACCCTCTCTCTCGAGATGTATGTAAAAACGTTGATTGGATTATCTATGCTAGCATCTCTACTCAACATAAGATATCCAACTCCCAAAAGCATAAAAGATTATAAATCCTCACAAATATTCACAGACTTCTCAATCTTGCAAATATTCATGTCAAGTACTCACAGATCTAGTATTGAAACTCATCTCTCGAATTATGAATCAATACATCAAAGCAAGTTAAACCAAACGCGTTTTGATAAAACAAAAATTAAAACAAATACTCGAATAGGGTTTGAAAACAATAACTTCAATTACAATTAATCATCCAACAAAAGTATCCATTAACCTAATCCCAAACCTGAATCACAAGATGTTTAGCCAAACATAGAAAATAAATAATCCGTAGACAAATTATTCAAGTTCATATCTAACTAATCAAAAGTAAATTATTCAAGGGGATGTTGACGATCTCTCGATCTATCTTCAATCCTCAAGCATGTGGTAGTGACTTGATAAATCTCTCCAATCCTTCGGTAGAAGGTTACTATCTTCTCTCGCTCTAGGGCAAAAGTCGGTGTGTCCTCGTTTGTGGCCGCCTCGTCTCTATTTGTACTTCGTTTGGGTCAAAACCTAGTTGAGTATCCACAAACTCGCTTTTCCCGCACCCGTGCGCCTAGCGCACGCCCACCCGTGCGGGTACCATAGGAACTTTTCTTTTCAGACGGGCGGGTCGTGCGCTCACGCACGACCAGCCCGTGTGTCATGCCGTAGGCTGAGTCTCAACTTTAGGTGGCGCACGGGTCGTGCTATGGACGCACGCCCTGCCCGTGCGCACCTGTTGGAGCTGATAGATGCTCGTTTCTTTCCGTTTCTTACCCGGTTCATCTGACCTTTTCTCGATTCAACTCCAAACATCGTACGTTACTTCAAGTAGTAGCAGTCCTTTACCGCAATGCTCCGAATTGTCGCCAAAATGTTACAAATATCAATACATTCCTACAAAACAAGCAAAGCGTAATACCTTTTCCACAAAACAGAAATAAAGCCCTTTTCACTCAAGTAATGCATGTATAACAACTAATTCTAACTCCAATTAAGCCCAAAATACATGCAAAATACATACCAATCACCTGCATGTTGAATCAAGAGGTACTAAGCGAAAATCAAATAAAGAAAATTTGGCTAAACTATGGCACAAGCGTTAAGGTCATATCTCAAAAACCAGAATTGAGAGACTTGTGTCGACTTACGGTATTTTAGATACACTTTACTTTTTGGATCTTGATATTTGTGTTGAGTGTATCAAAGGAGAACAGACCAAAATAAAGAGATTAGGTGCCAATACAACTATAGACGTCTTAGAATTGATACATACAAATATTTGTGGGCTATTTTCTAAGGCTTCTTGGAATGGTCAACAATATTTCGTATCATTCATAGACGATTGCTCACGATATGGGTACCTATATCTAATTCATGAAAAATCAGAGGCACCAGATATGTTCAAGGTTTTAAGAATGAAGTTGAGAATCAACTCAACAAAAGAATTAAAGCTGTCAGATCTGACCGTGGATGTGAGTACTACAACATATATGATGGTTAAGGAGAATAACGTCCAGGGCCTTTTTCTATCTTCCTAGAGGAATGTGGAATCGTCCCACAATACACCATGCATGTCGGGGATGCCTAGCATGAATGGTGTTGCTGAAAGACGAAACAGGACTCTAAAGGATATGGTAAGGAGTATGATTAGTCATTCCTCTTTACCAGAATCACTCTGGGGAGATGCACTAAAGATTGACTTATATTCTAAACAGGGTACCAACTAAAGCAGCTCCTAAAACACCGTTTGAGCTTTGACTAGGCAAAAACCGAGTCTAAACCACTTTCATATATGGGGATGTCCAGCTTATGCTAGTCCTTATAGGCCAAATGAAAAGAAATTGAACTCCAAAACAGTTAGCAGCTACTTCATTGGTTACTCAAAAAAATAAAGGGGTATTAAGTTTTATGATCCCACTAGAAGGTCTATTTTTGAGACAGGAAATGCGGTATTCTTTGAGGATGTTGAGTTTGAGGGGAGAAATAAGGTTAGAGACATTAACTTTGAGGAGGAGTCGATCTCGATACCTACTATTGCTTCGATGATGTTCGTGTTTCTATTCATGTCATTAGCCGAGAAGTAGATCCTAACCTCAATAGGATAATGTTGAAGAACTCCCCACTCAGGTTGAAACTGTTCAAGAAGAACAAACTCAACAACCTCAAGAACTAGTGCCATTAAGGAGGTCCACTAGAGAGAAGAAAAATGTTATTCCGAATGATTATGTGGCATTTCTCTAAGAAAATAAGGACAATAATGGATTGATGGAAAATGATCCTATCAATTTCCGTCAAGCCATGCAAGATCCACATTCTCAAAAGTGGATTGATGCCATAAATGAAGGTATAAGCCAATGCAAGACAATCAAGTTTAGAATCTTATCAAGTTTAGAATCTGCATATATAGTGTTCCAAATTAGCATATTTAGTATGAACAAAGTGTATTATATTAAATTTTAATAGTATGCTTATTTAGAATAGGAATATTGCATATATAGTTTTGTTATTGTGTATACTTAGAACTCGAATGTAACATGAAATGGATTGAGAAAAGAAACTGAATAGGCATGTGTTTTGAAAATGTAACGATACCTTAAATCGCGGGAGAGAGATATGGTAAGATTTTTTACCAATAATTGTTAAGGATCTTAATTTCAAAAATACCAAATTACCCTTAATCCTCCCTAAAAATCCGGCGTTTACTAAAAATATGAGGGAAAATCTGGACCATTATTCGTTTAGATCCAATGGCCATGATATGTTCATACGGTCTCACCCAAAGAGCTTGGTCTCATTTGAACCAATCTCTCTCTCTCTCTCTTCTATATATATATATATATATATATATATATATATAGGATTTGGATCAAGTGAGTCCACATATCCTATGTGAGTACATGAGACCAAATCTGAGGCCTTGATTTAATTTTTAAACGGTTGAGATTAAACAGATTTTACCATTTTTTAATATATAATTTAATGTAAAAAGGGCTATTTGGTAATTTTAATTAAAATCAGTTTTGGGAGGGAAGTTATTTTTGCGGAGTGGGCTAAATCAGGACCCGTTTTATGAGATGTGTTTTATCCAAAATCTTTTCATATCCCATCAACTTGGTAAACGTTTTCATAAAAGAGTTGGTCTTCTTTCATAACACAAGATTTTTCTCTTCAAAAAATAAACCACTGTGAGAAAACTCCATTGTTGATTCTTCAAGGGTTATACTCCCCGCAAATCATCTCCCAACTAACCTACTACGGCGTGTAGTCAAAATTGCAATGAGGAGTGCGGAATCTTTCGTCCAAAAATACTAGCGAAGTGCAAACTATTCCATCCAAAAATCACAAAAATCAGACTCAGCAGTCACTTAGGGCGTATTGAAATTTGCGAGGAGTTGAACCATCTGCATACGCCACTTTGGACGTCTTGAAATTTCTTCAGAAGTAGTGGTCCAGGAACCCCCAAATTTGTTGTAAAATCCCTATTCGAAAGGTACCAAATTTGTTTCTCTCTTTTTCGCTCGTTTTTTTATTCTAGCAGGTACCAAATTTGTTGGATATTCGTTAAAATTGCATATTGTTGTTGATAAAATTGCTTATGACTGTTATGGAAATTGCTTATGATATTTGTCAAAATTGGACATTGTTGTTGACACCAAATTTAGGTTATTATGTCAAATGGAAGGGGAGAGTGGCAAGTAGTATTTCCCATTTTTCCTAGAAGTATTGGGAGATTGTTTTAATGTGGCAAAAAATTGGTTATCGTTGTCAATAAGTATGCTAACATCTATTTTTACATGTAGTTGGTGACTGCTTTAATGAGGCAAAAACATTGCTTATCCTTGTGATATAGTATGCTTATGAATATTCAAGTATGTGCGAAATACTGGGAATGAGTTTGTTTTTTATTCTTACTATCTTTATTATTTGGAAAAACGAAGTTTGTGCAAAAAATTCAAGTATTTTGGTGATTGCTTTAATGAGGCAAAAATATTATTTATCTATGTTTTATATCATGCTTATGTATATTCAGGTATGTGCAAAAAAATACTGGGATTGGTTGTGTTTGTGTTCCTTACTGTATTTATTATTTGTGCATGCCTTGGAGGGACAAAGATAACAAAGTTAATTGCGGTATTTTCGCAATGCGCCATATGGAGACCTATATGGGAGGTAGGATAAAAAACTGGGATAGGGGCTCTCGATAAAAAGCGATGAGGCGCAACTATTGATGATGCGTAGAAAGTATGCAGCTACAATATGTCCGGATGTAATGAATGAGCTGAGGGAGGCGGTATTGGGACGGGTGAAGGAGTTTGCCAAAATGAAATAAGATCAATCCAAAACGTTTTGTTGCTTCGCACTTTTTTTTGATAAAAATATTGGTTAATGTAGTGTTTTTCAGACACGGTAAATTTGTTTGGTCTTTTGAAGTACCTTGTAGTGATGTTTGAATGTTTTTTGATAATTCTTTGAGTGTTAGTTCATGGTTGTTATACTTTCCTCACAACAGAATCCGATTACTTTTGTAAGCGAGAATTCAATTAATTAGTATATGCGAAATTCAACTCTATTGTATGCAATCATTTTCATGGTATGTTATAATGTTTCTAGCATTATTTCAAATTTTTTAAGCAGTGTTCGTGTTCTTTGTAAGCAGAAATCAACTGCATTATAAGCAATATTCAAATGTTTTATCTTTTCAAGCATCTTTATACCTTTTTTAGCAGTATTCAAATGTTTCGTAAGCAGAATTCAAACGCTTAGTAAGCAGAAGTCAATTGACTTGTAAGCACTATTTCAAATATTATAACTTATCAAGTATCGTATACTTCTAGCACTATTCAAATATTTTTGTAAGCGTGATTCAAATGCTTTGTAAGCAGAATTGAATGGACTTATAAGCATGTATCTCATGGTATGTCATACTGTTAGCAAAATTCATCCCTTCTTTTGGAGTCATATGTTCGTCACAGTCTGGTATCCAATTCGGAGATGAATCCGTTGTTATTTCAATCTGCTGTTGCGGAACACTTGCAATTACAACTGTTTCAACAAAAAGAAATAATTAAGCAAGATTTTGAAAACACATTAGCATAATAGTAAACGAGTATAAGCAATTGTATAGTCATACATAAGCAAAGTACTGGGTCAGAACAAACGGGGTTGTAATCAAATAATTTCAATAGATACAACCTACATATGACGAAAAAACAATGACCAATTAACCTTATAGTTTATAACACCGAAAAAATGCATTTACGATCATAGCATTTATGTTTTTAAAGAAAAAAACGAGGGACGAAGAATTGCATTTCATGCTTCAACAAAATGCATTTACGATCATAGCATTTATTTGGCACGCATAAGCAATATTATAGACATGCATAAGCATACTTCTGGGTAATAATTACAAAAAAAATGAAATGATTGATCGAATGATTGATTTAGGAAAAATTACGAATCAAATTTTAAATTGATTCAGTAAAAAATGGACAATATAAATAATTGAAGGCAAGAAAAAGTGTTACCTTGTTCTTCATTAGTGTTGAAGCATTCCCCATAGGTGTCATCCATTTTTTTTCTTGCTTGAACTCTGCAAATGTCGAGTTTTGTGTAATATGGAGGAAGATTTGAGTTGCAGAAACACGGTGGAGAAGGTGATATGGCCTGGACGATTTTTTCAATAACAGATTGTGTGGATTGTGATTGCAAATTTGATGGTAACTCATCCTATTTTAGTGGGATTTACTAGATTTAGCTAACACAACTATTATTATATGGACTGATTACCCTCACTTTGACTTTATCACATAATTTATCATCATTAATCGTGTTTAATCTCACCATCGAAATCACTATATTTGTGGCTTGATCTGTCCTATGTACTCATATAATAGAGTCCTATATAACCCTCCCCTATATATATATATATATACAATTCATTTGTAACATTGTTTTAGTTATTTAAATTTTGTATATAGTTATTATTTTGGATGAACAATTATAGTAGGTAACAATATTAATTACGAATAAATTATTATAATCTAAACTTAAAATTTTCTATAAACTACAAAAATTAAGAAACAAAATTATAATTAATTAAAAGAGCATCAAAGTCTCCCATAAAATTTATTTATTGTGATATTAGTTGTGATATTAGTTGTAATATTTTATTTTGCAATATAATTAATTAATGTAATATTAGTTAAATGTAAGTTTTTATTTAGCTACATTTTGGAGATACCCTTACAAGCAAGATTACTACGAGAAAAGCAATTGTTGAATCATAGTCCAACATTTTGGAAATATTTAATTTGGACTTATATATGTGAATTAAATATGCATAGTTTGTCTTACAATTTAATCCAATTAAAGTGATGTACTAAAGTTTTAATTTTGGATTAAAAGTGTATCAAATTGTCATGGGATTAAATGTGTAGATACTATTAGGAGATTTTCTCGTAGGTCCCCGAGGGGTGTAAGTGTAAGGTTTAGAAGGGGGGTTGAATAAACCTTACCAAATTTTCGATTTAGGCCTTTTAAATCTATAGAGTTCTACACAAATTGTGTCCTTGATGGACAAATCGAATTAGTCACTCAAGAGAGTTAATCTCTCAACAGACAAATTGAGTACATTAGTAGAGTCACTCACCGTTGGCTATAATTTGACTTAGCGTGGTTTTGTTTTCATTGGAAGACTTAACACCCTTAAGTTTGTTTAAGCAAGTTTTTCAAATTGATTTAGTACTTATAGATTATCGATGGATAGCAAATTTATCGTGAGATATAAGCAATTAAAAGTGCGGATATTTAAATGTCAAAGTAAATGACACAAGAAAAGTTTTTATAGAGGTTCGAAGATGGGGTAATTCTTCTACTCCTCTCTTCTCCAACTCCCGGAGGAATCCACTAAGTAATGATCGGTTTACAAAGTGGTAACAGTCCCGTATACAAGTCTTGATCACAACAAATTCCGACTTGATCCTTTGGGACTCGATGAGACGCCTTGATCACTCACCGGCTTCTCGTGCGACTCGGCTTCTTCACAGTGGCACTTTGCCTTGCTACTCTGACTCACTTGCTCAAGCACTTTGGATTTGATCACGAAGCCCTCCAAACGCTTAAGACTTGGTTCGGCCTTGAACCTTTCTACAATCCTTCTTGGAGTGTAGACCCCTTGTTTTCGTAGTTTCCTCTTCAACCGATTGAAGTTCTCTTTCCTTCACGGGTAAGTGTTGGATTGATGTTCTTCGAGATGTAGGCTTGAGGATTGAGAATATTTCAATTTTGATAAGCTTGTAAATCTCACGTGTGTGTCATCCACGCATCATCTCTCTCTTTTTTTTCTCAATCAAACTCCTCACCTTTTATAGTGAACTTTCAAAAATTTGCCCGTTGAAGAGATAGGCTCATTTTTGAAAATCACTTTGCGATCGTTGGTTTGCACTTCTTGGAATTGCCATTTCCTCGTATGAAATGTTTTATCACCTTTTCGAGTTCGACACGGTGTAGTGCTTCCCATTGGTTCATTTCTTTGCACGCTCGGGACTCGAGCACTCCAAGAAAGGTAGTATGGAGATATTACTTGTTTAAGTAAATCTCTTGATTTCTCGTGCAACGGTTCTTTTTCGATTATCTCGACTTGACCGCATTTCCTCGCTTTCCCCAGGTGACTTAGAGTCGACTTCCAATCATTGGATGACTCTTCCTCACTTCATCTTGAGACTTGCTTCTCTTGAGTTGACTTGACGATGTTTCACTCACCGCATCTCACCGCTTCTTCATCGAGTTCCTCGTCTGCTCTTCTTTGTTGTACTCACTGTCTCACGCAGAAGTTTTCCTTCAAGCCTTCATTGTGTTCTTGCAAGTTGGAGCGTAGTGACTTAACTCGGCTTGGCCACTCTAATTGTTACAATACATTTCAAAGCAAGAATTGGGGAGCCAACTTTCTATTCTAAGTTTTACATGGCATTCATCAAAATCTAAACAATAAAATTCCTAACAATTTCCCCCTTTTTGATGATGCCAAAACTTAAATCATACAAAGATGCAAATAACAAAGATACATACAGATAGTGTATTGACATAGAATGTATGCGCATAATCAATCCTTTTATTGATCATATCATTCTTGTACTTAACACAATCAAGTTTTACAAGGTGTATCGAGTATGTAATTGTCTCAAAAAATTTATGGCATTATTACGAAGACTTACATTGTATGTATTTACATATAAAATACACGAAGGGTTGACAAAGAACACTTCATCTCCTTCGCTTGTCTCCTTCTTTCATCTTGATCAAGATCTTCTTCTCTTCTTCTCTTCTTCTCGTCATCACCGCTTTCTTTTTCTTCTCATATGCCTTCCTGGCACTTCTTCATCTCTCCTTATTCTTTCCTCTCTCCCGCCATAGCCGAGTTTGTCTCTTGTTTTCTTCTTCTATCCTTCTTGCATACTCGGCGTTGGTTTTGGCCACTTGCAAGTTCGCCACATGGTCAAGCCCGGCCAAAAGAGATCCCTCCTTTCTTTCCGGATCTACGTATTCAATATTCTTGGGCGAGAGGCCTGGGTCCAAGCTTCTTCCTCCACTCGCCGCTTTTCCTCTACCTCCTGGCGTATCTATCAGACTGGGCCTTCTTTCTTTCCAAATGAGTGCCCACGGAGTGACCAAAGCAGAGGATCGCCGGTTGTCTCATTGTCATCAGCGCCTTCTTCACATAGTGTGAGACCCTTTTCCCAAGATGATCCCAAGCTTGAGCCAAGGACAAATTTGCAAAATAACCTTCGATTCGAGCGTTTTGAATTCGTCAATCGATCTTGCTCTGTCCCGACATCCGAAATGGCATACGTGTCTCTCACAATCGAATGCCTCCATGTTCTTTTAAAATGTTCATCACCCTGCATCCATTCTTCCTTCCACCTCCTTCATCCCTCGCTTCGATTTCTTTTCTCTTCTCGGCCATAGATACAAAGAGTGTTGGAGTGGCGAGTCACGGGAGTTTGCCGCTTATAATGTCACCGTGTGACCCCGACCTCTGTTGGGGTTTGTGCAATCATCAAGGTCATATTCTTTGATCCTTCCCCCTCAGATTTTCCTTTCTTCTTGATTTCAAAATTTCCTCACCGATTTTCCTTCTCAAATTGTTCCTTGTCACCGCTTCCTTTCTTTTCGGCTTTTTTTTCGCTTTAAGGTATTCCTCTTCCCCCTTTTTGGCATCATCAAAGGATAGAGGAACCCCAGGGAACATGCTGGCAAGCATGAAGTCGAAATCTTCGATGGTTGAATTTTGCTTCAAGTCTCAACTGCGTTGTATCTTTGCCGACGGAATTGATCGAGTAGCGTTGGATTCTCACAAATCGGCTTCATCTCACCATGAGAAGGCTGAATTTTCTTGTCATGTGTTCTTCCAAACGCCGTATATCATTTGCATTTCGCTCACGCAGCGAGCTTGATCTCGGCGGTGTGAGCTTCGTGCATATGTTCAATGTGTTCCCCGACTTAGTTTTCGCGTCAACATTTTCACTCTCCACACCAAAGACTTGTTGAATAATTGTCTCAAGTATCTCACCGTTCCACACGCATTGATTCTTTCTTTGTTGCCACCATTCCCTTATCCCGATTGTGATGCCTCTCAAGTCACCGTAAGGTTGGCATCTCTGTTGTCCAGGCACATATCCAAGGAGGCCGATGCCTCTCCATCTTTTCAACTTCAAACAAAGAGTGCCTTGAACACTTCCCGCATTTCACCGATTCTTCATGCGGTGATGGCCATACAAATCGAAATCGAAGTCGGGCTGAACAATGGTGCCTGAGTGAAAAAGAGCTGGTCTGTGGTAGCGTGCTTGCTCATTTTCGACTCTTCGTGGAGTTCTCGGTATCTCCAAAGTGAGAATGGGAAAGATTCCACAAAGGATTCATCACCGCCATCCGGGATTTGTTCGATGATAAGCGGTGGACGTGAAGTTCTTCTCGGGAATCGATCCACCAGTAGCTTGAGGAGCCGAGCAGTGGTCTCTGGTTCAAATGGGTTTTGTGGTGCGATGAGACTCGGCTTGGCTTGAGCCTCAATGTCTTAACGCCTTCGTTGGTCTCACCGATTTCTCCTTTTGAGTAGATCGGTCCTCGGCCTTATCGAGCGTCATCGGACGATGATGAGATTTCCATTGGTGGCTCATCATCAAAATTAAAGGTCCGACGAGTAGTCTTGGGATCGACTTGCTCGTGCCTGGAACATCCGCAGCGTGAGTCTTTTGGATTTGTCATGGGAGTTGACTCGGCTTTTCCTCTTCGCCCGATCCCGGAAAGGTGACATCGGGTTGTCCGGGAATCATGAAGTGCGGCGATCTCCTTCTCGGATGGATCGATGGTTGCGGGAGGGATGTTCTCTACTTCACTTGTGTTACCCCAGGAAGTCTCAACCTCCCGTGGCCTTCATTTCTCCCGGCTCTCTCTTTCGCTGCGAGGCCTTCGTCTTCCCTTTCGACGGTGTCACTGCTTAGGGTCTTCTACCGTGGCATCCATTGGAGTCTCAACTCCATGGATTGCGCTTTCATCGCCAGTGTTAACTCCCGTGGTCGTTTCCTTCCCAGGCCTCGATTTGCATCGCCAGCGGCGTCATTAGCCTTCGTGAGAGTGGCACTTGGCACCTCGAGATCTCAAGCCTAATCGCCTGAGCTTCGTTGATGGCAACTTGCTGTTCTTCTTGTGTTTGAGTTTTCTTTGCTTCGCCTCCTACATTCCTTGTGGAGTCATCTCAAGATCCTCCGACCTTGCTGCAGTGGAGGGAGTTTCCCCCTGAGCACCACCGAGTGACTTGGAGTGGGGTCACTCGTCTCCAAACTCCCGGTTATTCTGCGAGTTGATGGTTCACCACAAAGGGTGGTGGCACACCTTCAATAGGGGTTGGCTCGATTGGGGTCCCCACTAGCCGGTTCATCGCCATCTCCTTATCGCTTTCTTCCGAGTTAGTTAGGGAAGTGGTAGCAGCAACATCGATGGCTATTTGCTTTGAACCACTCCCATTGGATCGATTTCGATGTGTTACGAGGACTCTCCTGGTCCCTCCATCGATCTTTGCTCGTGAAGGATTCTTGATTCACGCAATGCTTGCTCGATCCGCAATTCTTTCCGTGGCGCAAAGATTCTCCGGTTCCTCGTCACTTTCGGAGAAGACATCAAGGAGAGGATGGAAGTGTTCTGTGGTGCCGAGATAGGGGCGATACTTGCCTTTTCTCGTGCTTCGCTTCTTCAGACTTGCTTTTCTCTCTCCTTGTCCTTGTAGATCTGCAGAATATTCATGCGCTTGTCTTCATCTCTGAGCTGAGCACAGAGATAATCCAAGGAAATTTAGCAGCCTCCTCTTCTTCTTCTATGAATTCAGCCGTTGGAACTGCTCCTTGACTTGCTCAACTTCCATTTTCTCCACTCACGCAGACGATTCTGGATGTCCGGGTAAGGTGGAGATAGGATCATTACATCACTATCTGCTTGGGCTGGTTCTTCTTGAGTTTCAAATTGTGTGAGCTACAACAGTGTGTCTTGAGGTTGCCTCTCTGTGATCACCTTCAGAGACTTGACTGTTTCATCAATTACATCCGGAGACTCTACTTCTCCGAGTCTCCGGTATTTGTGCTAGCCGAGTAGCCGACTCACCTGGTTTCTCTGTTCGGATTGCTTTACAAGTCTTCTTCGTCTCTTGGTTTGTACCAGGGATTTACGTTCGAGACGGTGTCCTCTCGAGTCTTGGGCGGCCGGGGCCGGTGTGCTTGTGTTTGTTTCGAGGAGCTGGCCGTCTAGGTTTGTCGACCTCCTCTTTTTGACGATCGAGAGAAGAATTTGTGAGTCCTTCTCGACCGCCTAGTGCGAGGGCGGTGACACGGCTGCCAGGCGGTGACTCGCTGCTGCAGGGCGGTGCATGTTTGGTTTTCTTTGCTGCAGGGCAGCAGACTTCTTGTAGTCAGTGGGGCGGGCTTTTCTTCTTGGTTGGAGGAAGCACTGTGTCTTCGGGGTCACCGATTCCCCTCACCGGTGTCGCTCTCTTGGCGTATGCACGCTTCGAGCACCAGAGAGATTAGCTCAACATCCTCTTGTTAACATGGAAAGCTTTCCCATGTCTAAGAGGTACTCCTTTCACCTCCAATAGCCGCCAATCACTAGGCCATATCCCGGGATCCTCCAAATGACCCATCTTCTTTGAAGGACTTGTTTCCCACGTTTTGGCAGATCTTTGTAGATAAACTCAGCCCATTTATCTTCTTTTCTTCGATTATTGCAGCCATCACACAATTTTGCCTTTGACAGTTGGTCAAAGTCCAAATTTGATGTCGATACACTTGGCAACAATGTCCAACAATTTGTGATAATCTTCCTTCAGGCCAGTCTCTTGTTTCTTTGTGTATATTATTTTGTCGTCAACGCCGGACTTGGCTATTTCTTTCCATGCGTCGGCCAAGTTTACATCAACCTCTTTGATCTCGGATGCTCCCTCTCTTTGGTAGTGAGCAATATTCACCAAATCCTTGTGTGATAGTCACCGCTTCCCGTGAATGATGACTTGATTCCTTCGTCGTGAATCTCAAAGGCATTCACGTAGAATTGTGCGACCTCCTCCACATAGGTCATAGGATACTCCGGTGTTAGAAACGGTTTCGATCCTGCCGTTTCTAGCTTCTCCGCGATTTTCTTCACCAGGGTGACGTTTACCCCTTCACCATTCCGTCAAAAATCCACGGTCCGAACCGGTGTGGATTTGTTTTCCCAACTTGGTAAAGTCATATGTTGGTGCCATTTCTCAGAATAATTTCAAGAAAAGTTCAGAAATAGATTTGAAGTTTGATAGGGTTTCGAGAGTGTTTGCCTTTGCTTTTTGAGAGAGAGATTGAACAGTTTTTAGAAGTGTGAGAGAGAAACGGACGAAAAATGGTTTAAATATGGTTTATGAAAGGGCGTGCGAGACGGTTTTTGAATCGTGATCGAAATCAACGGCTTGGATTTCGCACACATATTGAGCAGATTCATGTCTCGTATTTAATGCGGCAGAATTTATATCCAATCATTGGCTTGGTGTGCTGCTTTATGTCCAGACATCATCATTATGCTTTGACGTGTCTCTCAGAACATTCCCGCTAAGTCAAAAACGACTGCGTTTTTGTCACTTTGCTCATAAGTTATTCAGCTTATCTCTTAGCTGATTTAACTCGCTTCTCACATTTCTCTTAGTGACTCGATTATCACCGACTTGGTATAGTGACTTTTCCGATACAATGATTCTTGAGCTAGTTTTGTTTTCGACTCTTTTTCATCTTCTTTCCTGTTTCATTTCTTTTCTTTGATTCTTCGTGTCTCGGCTTAGCTCAATTAGCCCCAACTCATGTTTGAGTTCTTCAAATCTTGACTCACATAATGGTTTTGTGAAGATGTCGGCTAGTTGCTTATCGCTTGAGATATATTCCAAGATAATGTCCTTCTTTTCAACATGATCTCTTATGAAATGATATCCGACATCTATATGTTTTGTTCTTGAGTGCAACACAGATTTTGAGTGATTGCAATGGCACTTGTGTTATCACACATGATTGGAATTTCTTTTTCTTCAATTTCATAATCTCTCACTTTGTCTCATCCATAGGACTTGGCACAACAATTGCCCCGCACTATGTATTCTCGCCTCACCAGAGAGGTGGCTATTGAGTTTTGCTTCTTGCTAAACCAGAAATTAGTCTGTTTTCCAAGCATTTGACATGTGCCTCAAGTACTTTTCTGTCACTCGCATCGGATCCAAAGATAGTCGAGTCCGAATAGCCAATTAGCTTGAATCCACCTTCCTTTGATACCATAGCCCTACTTCTTCGCTTCCTTTTAAGTATCTCAATATTCTCTTAGTCTGCAGTCATATGGCTCTCTTTTTGGAGCAGATTGAAATCTTGCACATACACCTACAAAGAAAGGTGATGTCCGGCTGCTAGCGGTGAGATAGAAGCGATGATCCAATAAGTGCTCAGATCTTGTTTGATCTACTGAGGCTTGCCATCTCGCGTCCATGTCCATTTTGATGATGTGTTCATTGGTATTTTTACGAAGACTTCTCCTCCATACCAAATTTCTTCATTAAATCTCTCGGTGTATTTTGTTTGACTTATGAAAGTTCCATCCTTCAAATTGTTTCACTTGAAGTCCAAGGAAAAATGTCACTCTCCCATCATGCTCATTTCAAATTTACTTTGCATGAGGTTTGAGAATTTTTCACACAACTCTTTGTTAGTGGATCCAAAAATGATGTCATCCACATATATTTGAACAAGCAAAGATATACTCTTCTTGTCTTGAATTAAAGAAAAGTGTTCTATCCACTTTTCCTTTAGTGAATCCATTTTCGATTAGGAATTGTGACGGGGTATCATACCATGCTTTGGGTGCCTGTTTCAATCCATACAGGGCTTTCTTGAGTTTGTACACTTTGTCTCCAAGAGTCTTCTCGCTCAAATCCTGGAGGTTGTTCAACATACACTTCTTCTTCCAATAATCCGTTCAGAATGCACTTTTTACATCCATTTGATATACAATGAAATTTTTGTGAGTGCATAGGCAAGAAACATCCTTATAGCTTCCAATCTTGCTACAGAGCAAATGTTTCATCAAAATCTATTCCTTCTTCTTGGCAATATCCTTTGGCTACCAATCTTGCTTTGTTTCTTATCACAGAGCCTTCCTCGTTCATCTTATTTCTGAATACCCATTTGGTTCCAATAACATTTTGATGTATGGGTCTTTGTACTAATTCCCATACTTTATTTCTCTCAAACCGATTGACTCTTCTTGCATAGCTTGAATCCAATGTGTGTCATCCAATGCTTGTGACACATCTTTGGGCTCTATTCTGCGAGATGAAGCATGTGAACATTGCTTCTTGTTGAGTTCGATCTTGTCTTGACACCTTCTCTCATGTCTCCAATGACAAGTTACGTGGATGGTCTCTCGGCCATCTTACGTCAGGTTGAAGTAAGTTAGCCGGATTGATCGACTTGCTTGTGTGTGTTCTTTGGGTCGCTCTCTCGTGATCATTCAAACAGAGATCTTCCACCGCTTTTGAGATTCACTATCTCATCTTCTTCTCAATTGATAATCCTGCTTGGCTTGACAGATAGGGACTCTTCTCAGTAAGGTTGGATGTTTCACTTATCACCGACTCTTCAATGTCTTCTCCATTTATGTTTGGCTCATCGAATACTACATGAATGGATTCTTCTCAACCATAGTTCTTTTGTTGAGTATTCTCAGGCTTTGCTTTCACCGAGAGTATCCTAAGATACCCTCATCGACTTAGCATCAAAAGCCTTTAGGTTATCTTTGCCATTATTGTGGATGAAGCATTTACATCCAAATATCCTGAAATATGCAACATTTGGTTTTCTTCCACCCGGATCTCATAGGAGTCTTTGTCACCGCCTATTTATCATACATCTGTTTTGGGTGTAGCAGTCGTGTTGATTGCTTGACCCAAAACCTTTTTGGTAACCCCGCTTGACTAACATGGTCCTTGCTTTGCTTCTTTGAGGGTTCTGCTTTCTTCTTTCTCAACTCCATTCTCATTGTGGAGTCCTTGCACCGATAGTTCATGACCAATACCATTCTCAACACAAGATCTTGAGTTATTATTCCATTGACAAACTCGGTTCCTCTATCCGATCTTATTTTGATAATGGTTTGACTCTTCTCATTTTGTATCCTCTTCATCAATGGGTACCTTTTGTAGAGTTTCTTTCTTCTTGCACATGAATATTGTCCATGTATATCTTGAGTAGTCATCTACTACCACCAAGGTGTATTTCTTTCCACTTATGCTTGCTTTGGTTCCATGGGCCAAATAGATCCATATGAAGCGGATGCAATATTCTTGTTGAGGATGGGCAAGTCTTTTCTTGAACGACGACTTGATTTGTTTTCCTTCGACATGCATCACATATACTCTCCTTCTTGTATCTCGAGTCGGAAGTCCTTCCACAAGATGACTTCTTGCTAGCTTATTAATCGTTTTGAAATTCGGATGACTCGGCTTTTTGTGCCACAACCAACTTGATTCACTGTGCTCTTTGCTAGTAGACAGTCTTTGGGTGTTGCGGTTGACCAATCCACTACATACATATTTTTCTGTCGCATCCTTGCAAGACAACTTCATTAGTTTCAACATTTTTGATTTGGCATATTCCCATGTTGAATCCAACATTGTAGCCCTTGTCGCAGAGTTGATGATGCTTAGTAAATTGAAGTTTAGTCCTTCAACATATGCAACATCTGTGATTTCTAAACCATTCCTCCGGATGGATCCAATGCCTCTTATTTCACCAGGAGCTTCAATTTCTCCAAATATGACTTTGGCTCCTTTGACTTCCTTGAATTTTGACAGATTTCTCTTATTTCTGTCATATGTCCGGAATACCGCTATCCATGTACCAGGTTCCTTGGCACTCACTGTTCCTTGAACCTGCAATCAAGGAAATTAAGTTTTAGGTACCCATTCTTGTCTGGGTCCCGAGGGGTTAGAATTATAAGATGATCCAACCAACCTATAGCCAAATGATTTGACTCTAAGAGGTTGCCATCTATCGCTGCCATAATCATAATCAATTCGGCAAATTGCTTGGGAGTCTCCAGTTCATACAAACATTGTCTCTTTTGTCTGTATGCCTGCATATGTGTTTTAGCAATTGCCTTTCTTGGGTAATTGTGGTGTCTTTGAGTGTAGTGCCTAGGTGCATATGTGTCTTGAAAGCTCTTATGCTTTTGGAATGGCCTTTGTTGAGTTCTAGCCCTTTGCCATTTGGGCTTGTATTCCATAAGTCTAGCCGATAGTTCACATTATTCCAAATCGGCTTGGCTTGGATATTTTCTACCATTCCCATCATATGTATTTCTTTTATGAGTTTTAAGGATTTTTGGTAGCTCGCTTCTTCTTTACTGAGTATTTTCTACGTTTGGAGTCTGTTGAGGACTCGGGAATCTCTTCTCATCACTGCCCTTTCAAAGACTCTCAACCGGCTGTTTTTTTCCTTTTCCTTTGTAACCAAGGCCGGTTCGCTTAGTATTGTGCTTTGGATTGAAAGTGTGTGCATCATTTAGAGTTTTGGATTTTTCGGACTCTTCATGACTTGAAGATCCTCTTTCCAAAATTACTCTTGAGGTTTGACATGGCACAAAGGAATTAAATCCTAAGCTGTCTTGTCTCCACATTCTCTTTGACTCATAATAAGATCATCCAATGATTTAGATGCCTTAGTGAATGAGGCAATAACATTTTTGAGGTCATTCTCCCTCTTTTCTATAGCAGAAATTTCTCGCTATTAATTTAGCATTTTCAACCTTTTAAACTCTTATTCTCATCGACTATTTGACTTAGAGTACTCGGCTCCTTAGTCGGCTTTGAGTTTGACTTTTGAGTAGTCATTTTCCTCATTCAATAGTGTGTGTGAGGTTTTAATATGCTCAAAATCTTTCATCATTTTGCCTAATGAATCATAAAGATCAGTGTGGGATGAAGTGTGTGTGTCACGATCACTATCACTAGTGTCCGAGCTTGTTGAGTTAGATTGTACCTCATCTTCTTGATCTTGTTCTTTGGCCATTAAGCGGATCAAGGCTTCTTCTTCGAGTCACTTGAGTAGTCACTTCACCGCTCTCTCGAGTCACTGTCTCTCTTGACTTGGTTGTCTCAGGCCGATCTCTGCAGCCATCATTGCCTTTTTCTTTCTTGTCTTTTTCTCTCAAGACCTTTCTTTCTTCTTCGTTTACTCGTTTGTTGACTACAGGATATGAGCAAATCAATGGCATAGTGACCTGGTTGTCTACAATTCCAACATAGATATTCACTTTTTGCTCGATTCTTTCTATTCTTGAGTTGTCCCTTTTGATACTCAACTTGTTGATGATCTGTCCTCTTGGTTGGCCTATCATCCCTTGATTTGGAGGAGTGAGTGTCTTCCGGAGGATTCACCCTTTCCTCTCTTGTAGTTCTTGTTAAAGAACTTGTTAAATCTTTTAACCATTAGGGCTATTTCTTCCGGGTCAATTGCCTCTTTGACTTCAAACTCTCCTTCCATCTTTGACAACTAGAGCAAATTGTTTTGGGTACAAATGTCTCTCTTCCTGGTCTTTCCTTCTCGGCTCAAACTCATAGGCTTTGAGGTCCGAGAATAACTCATGGTTGGATGTCTTTGATAGGTCCATGGAATGTCTCAAAGGCCATGACCTTCATCTCCCATTCACCGAAGACTTTTCAGATCTTCATACACATTTCCTTATGTGTATATTCCTTTCCAAGTGTAGACGCTCATTTGTGATTTTACGTAAATCGAGCATCCAGTTGATCCAGGTTTTCTCCTGAGATCATTTTAAAGTTCTCAAATTTTTGTACAGACCACCGAAAGTTTGTTTTCTTTGATTTGCTCCGAGCCTTCACAAATCAATGTCGGTTTGTCCCGATTTCCTTAGTTTTTTTTGCAAGATTTCACTTTATTGAACATGGCTTTGTCCAAGGTTTTGTAGAGAATATCCTTGGCTACATTGTCCAGGTTGTATCTTTTTCTGTCATCATTTGTCCACTCAATTCTTGGTTTTTCAACCATGACCGTCCGATGATCTGCATCTTCTTCCCCTTCACCGCAACTCTTCGCATGCAAAACTGTTCACCTTTAATATTTGCAGAGGCCCATCTTCTATCACTATCCACATCTCATCATGTAATCTTGATAGATGAGCTGCATACGAATTTTCCAATCATCAAATTCTTCAATAGTGAACATAGGAATGCGTGTTAGATTTGCTTCCATGATGATAACTTTTAATGATAGAAAAGAGTTTTGAAAGTTTAAGTACTAAAGCGGACTTTTGAAAAGTTTGGAGATCTAGTTCAAGAACCGGTGCGGAGGGTTCAATGAACCAACCGCTCTGATACCACTTGTAGGTCCCAAGGGGTGTAAGTGTAAGGTTTAGAAGGGGGGTTGAATAAACCTTACCAAATTTTCGATTTAGGCCTTTTAAATCTACTGAGTTCTACACACCGTGTCCTTGATGGACAGTCGAATTAGTCACTCAAGAGAGTTAATCTCTCAACAGACTCAAATGAGCATTAGTAGAGTCACTCACCTTGTTGGCTATAATTTGACTTAGTCCGTGGTTTTGTTTTCAGCGAAGACTTAACACCCTTAAGTTTGTTTAAGCAAGTTTTTACTTGATTTAGTACTTATAGATTATCGATGGATAGCAAATTTATCAAAGAGATATAAGCAATTAAAAGTGCGATATTTAAATGTTTGTAAAGTAAATGACACAAAAAGTTTTTATAGAGGTTCGAAGATGGGGTAATTCTTCTACTCCTCTCTTCTCCAACTCCGGAGAAATCCACTAAGTAATGATCGGTTTACAAAAGTGGTAACACCGGATACAAGTCTTGATCACAACAAAATGACTTGATCCTTTGGGACTCGATCAGAGACGCCTTGATCACTCGGTTGGCTTCTCGACGACTCGACCTTTCTTCACAGGCGCATTTGCCTTGCTACTACAAACTCACTTGCTCAAGCACTTTGGATTTGATCACGAAGCCCTCCAAACGCTTAAGACTTGGTTCACCTTGAACCTTTCTACAATCCTTCTTGGAGTGTAGACCCCTTGTTTTCGATGGTTTCCTCTTCAATCGATTGAAGTTCTCTTTCCTTCACGAGGTAAGTGTTGGATTGATGTTCTTCGAGATGTAGGCTTGAGGATTGAGAATATTTCAATTTTGATAAGCTTGTAAATCTCACGTGTGTGTCATCCACGCATCATCTCTTTTTTTTTTTTTTTCTCAATCAAACTCCTCACCCTTTTATAGTGAACTTTCAAAAATTTGCCCGTTGAAGAGATAGGCTCATTTTTGAAAATCACTTTGCGATCGTTGGTTTGCACTTCTTGGAATTGCCATTTCCTCGTATGAAATGTTTTATCACCTTTTCGAGTTCGACACGGTGTAGTGCTTCCCATTGGTTCATTTCTTTGCACGCTTCGGGGATCGAGCACTCCAAGAAAGGTAGTATGGAGATATTACTTGTTTAAGTAAATCTCTTGATTTAAAACGGTTCTTTTTCGATTATCTCGACTTGACCGCATTTCTCGCTTTCCCCAGGTGACTTAGAGTCACTTCCAATCATTGGATGACTCTTCACACTTCATCTTGAGACTTGGCTTCTCTTGAGTTGACTTGACGATGTTTCACTCACCGCATCTCACCGCTTCTTCAATCGAGTTCTGTCGCTCTTCTTTGTTGTACTCAAATTGTCTCACACGAGAGTTTTCCTTCAAGCCTTGATTGTCTTCTTGCAAGTTGGAGCGTAGGCGACTTAACTCGGCTTGGCCACTCTAATTGTTACAATACATTTCAAAGCAAGAATTGGGGAGCCAACTTTCTATTCTAAGTTTTACATGGCATTCATCAAAATCTAAACAATAAAATTCCTAACATTTTCTATTTGTTAATGGACCAAATATAAAATAAAGGGGATACTTATCCAAAATGGTTATGGTCCCCGGACGACGGTTCTTAAAAGCGTAAACACGTATGTTTTCCTACATAACGTAATATAGAAAAGAAAAGAAGAAAAACCAAATCCAGTTTCTCAAGTGTACGGTGCGCTTTATAGAATAGGGTTAGCAAGGTTGAATCCACAGATACTAATAAATTATTATACTAAGTATTGGGATTAAAATAGCATTATTTTATCCAGGCGATCGAAATTGAGTGATTTGGTTTTATAAAACTAAGACAAGAATTTATCCTAAAAGACAAAGTAAAAGTTGATTGAAAGATCAAGGAGATGAATGAATTCTAGGCTATGGTTTCGATTAATATCCCCATTTGTGATCGATTAATCACAACCAAAGTTATTATTGTTCTTCCCTATAAGACAATCACAAAAGTAATTTACCCTCTCTCTCGAGATGTATGTAAAAACGTTGATTGGATTATCTATGCTAGCATCTCTACTCAACATAAGATATCCAACTCCCAAAAGCATAAAAGATTATAAATCCTCACAAATATTCACAGACTTCTCAATCTTGCAAATATTCATGTCAAGTACTCACAGATCTAGTATTGAAACTCATCTCTCGAATTATGAATCAATACATCAAAGCAAGTTAAACCAAACGCGTTTTGATAAAACAAAAATTAAAACAAATACTCGAATAGGGTTTGAAAACAATAACTTCAATTACAATTAATCATCCAACAAAAGTATCCATTAACCTAATCCCAAACCCGGGAATCACAAGATGTTTAGCCAGACATAGAAAATAAATAATCCGTAGACAAATTATTCAAGTTCATATCTAACTAATCAAAAGTAAATTATTCAAGGGGATGTTGATGATCTCTCGATCTATCTTCAATCCTCAAGCATGTGGTAGTGACTTGATAAATCTCTCCAATCCTTCGGTAGAAGTTACTATCTTCTCTGCGTTCTAGGGCAAAAGTCAGTGTGTCCTCGTTTGTGGCCGCCTCGTCTCTATTTGTACTTCGTTTGGGTCAAAACCTAGTTGAGTATCTGTCAAACTCTGTTTTCCCGCGCCCGTGCGCCTAGCGCACGCCCAGCCCGTGCGGGGTACCATAGGAACTTTTCTTTTCACTGACGGGCGGGTCGTGCGCTCCACGCACGACCAGCCCGTGTGTCATGCCGTAGGCTGAGTCTCAACTTTAGGTGGCGCACGGGTCGTGCTATGGACGCACGCCCTGCCCGTGCGCACCTGTTGGAGCTGATAGATGCTCGTTTCTTTCCGTTTCTTACCCGGTTCATCTGACCTTTTCTCGATTCAACTCCAAACATCGTACGTTACTTCAAGTAGTAGCAGTCCTTTACCGCAATGCTCCGAATTGTCGCCAAAATGTTACAAATATCAATACATTCCTACAAAACAAGCAAAGCGTAATACCTTTTCCACAAAACATAAATAAAGCCCTTTTCACTCAAGTAATGCATGTATAACAACTAATTCTAACTCCAATTAAGCCCAAAATACATGCAAAATACATACCAATCACCTGCATGTTGAATCAAGAGGTACTAAGCGAAAATCAAATAAAGAAAATTTGGCTAAACTATGGCACAAGCGTTAAGGTCATATCTCAAAAACCAGAATTGAGAGACTTGTGTCAGACGGTATTTTAGATACACTTTACTTTTTGGATCTTGATATTTGTGTTGAGTGTATCAAAGGAGAACAGACCAAAATAAAGAGATTAGGTGCCAATACAACTATAGACGTCTTAGAATTGATACATACAAATATTTGTGGGCTATTTTCTAAGGCTTCTTGGAATGGTCAACAATATTTCGTATCATTCATAGACGATTGCTCACGATATGGGTACCTATATCTAATTCATGAAAAATCAGAGGCACCAGATATGTTCAAGGTTTTTAAGAATGAAGTTGAGAATCAACTCAACAAAAGAATTAAAGCTGTCAGATCTGACCGTGGATGTGAGTACTACAACATATATGATGGTTAAGGAGAATAACGTCCAGGGCCTTTTTCTATCTTCCTAGAGGAATGTGGAATCGTCCCACAATACACCATGCATGTCGGGGACGCCTAGCATGAATGGTGTTGCTGAAAGACGAAACAAGACTCTAAAGGATATGGTAAGGAGTATGATTAGTCATTCCTCTTTACCAGAATCACTCTGGGGAGATGCACTAAAGACTGCAACTTATATTCTAAACAGGGTACCAACTAAAGCAGCTCCTAAAACACCGTTTGAGCTTTGACTGGGCAAAAACCGAGTCTAAACCACTTTCATATATGGGGATGTCCAGCTTATGCTAGTCCTTATAGGCCAAATGAAAAGAAATTGAACTCCAAAACAGTTAGCAGCTACTTCATTGGTTACTCAAAAAAATAAAGGGGTATTAAGTTTTATGATCCCACTAGAAGGTCTATTTTTGAGACAGGAAATGCGGTATTCTTTGAGGATGTTAAGTTTGAGGGGAGAAATAAGGTTAGAGACATTAACTTTGAGGAGGAGTCGATCTCGATACCTACTATTGCTTCTGATGATGTTCAGGTTTCTATTCATGTCATTAGCCGAGAAGTAGATCCGGAACCTCAACAGGATAATGTTGAAGAACTCCCCACTCAGGTTGAAACTGTTCAAGAAGAACAAACTCAACAACCTCAAGAACTAGTGCCATTAAGGAGGTCCACTAGAGAGAAGAAAAATGTTATTCCGAATGATTATGTGGCATTTCTCTAAGAAAATAAGGACAATAATGGATTGATGGAAAATGATCCTATCAATTTCCGTCAAGCCATGCAAGATCCACACTCTCAAAAGTGGATTGATGCCATAAATGAAGGTATAAGCCAATGCAAGACAATCAAGTTTAGAATCTTGTCCCATTACTCGAAGGTGCGAAACCTATTGGTTGCAAATGGATTTTAAGACCAAGAGGGATTCGAAAGGTAATGTGAAAAGATATAAGACTAGTCTTGTAGCTAAAGTCTTTACTCAGAAAGAAGAAATTGGTTTTAAAGAGACTTTCTCTCCGGATTCCACGAAAGACTCTTTCAGGATAATTAATGGCATTAGTTGCATATTTTGACTTTGAGTTACATCAGATGGATGTAAAGACGACATTTATCAATAGTGACATTGATGAGACGATATATATGATGCAACCAGAAAACTTTGTGTATGTAGATTCAAAGTCTATAGTTTGCAAATTAAAGAAATCCATCTATGGGCTCAAGCAAGCTTCTCGTCAGTGGTACCACAATTTTCATCAAGTAGTAGTATCGTTTGGTTTTGAGACTAATGCTGTTGATGATTGCGTGAATCATAAGTTCAGTGGGAGTAAGTGTATTTTTCTGATCTTGTATGAGGATGACATTCTACTTGCCACTAATGACTCAGGATTGTTGCACGATACCAAGAAATTTCTATCAAAGAAATTTGAAATGAAAGATCTTGGGAAAGCTTATTTTGTTCTGGAAATCCAGATACACTGGGATCATTCTCGGGATATTCTTGGATTATCACAAAAGAGCTACATAGAGAAAGTGTTGCAAAGATTTGGTATGCAGAATCGCAAACCAGGGACACACCTCTATAGCTAAGGGAAACAAGTTTAGTCTCGAACAATGCCCAAGGAAATCTGAAATTAAGGAAATGTAGAAGATTCCCTATGCCTTAGTCATTGGGGAGTCTAATGTATGCTCAGGTCTGCACAAAACCTGATATAGCGTTTGTTGTTGGTATGTTGGGCAGATATTTAAGTAACCTCGGTATGGATCATTGGAAAGCGGCCAAACAGATGAGGTATTTACAGAGAACAAAAGATTACATGCTCACATACATAAAATCATATTAGTTGGAGATCATAGGTTATTCTGATTCTGATTTTACGGGATGCCAAGACAGTAGGAGATCCACTTCGGGCTACATTTTCTTATTAATTGGGGGAGCCATTTCATGGAGAAGTGCTAAGAAGACACTTGTAGCATCTTCTACCATGGCATCTGAATTTGTAGCATGCTATGAGGCATCTAATCATGGAATATAGCTGCGAAATTTTGTCACTGGGCTGCGCATAATTGGGAATATAGAAAGACCATTAAAGTTGTATTGTGATAATAACTTGGCAATGCTATATTCTAATAACAACAGGAGCTCTACTAAGTCAAAGTACATTGACATAAAGTTCCTGGTTGTGAAGGAAAGAGTATAGAGTGTTCAGATATATATATAGAGCATATCGAGACAGACTCAATGATTGTGGATCCACTTACTAAAGTATTAACACCCAGGGTCTTTCACGAGCACACTGCCCGTACGGGTGTAATACAGTTCAGGATATACTTTGGTTTAGTGGGAGTCTGTAATTTTATTGCTCTATTCATTACTTTTACACATTTTGTGTATTTGGATATTTCTGTATAGATATAAAGTATTCAGTTTATTACACTATGTCATTTTAGTTATGATTGATCTCACTAAGGAATAAGGTGGACCAGTTGGAAATAGACATTTAGATCACATTACATGTAATTTCCATGCTACGCACTCATGATTGATCTATATCATTTGGTTGTCTTGGTGTATGTGATTATTAATGGGTTTATTCACGCTTAAAGTGATGAAAGCCTCTTTAATCCTGTATTAGTACAATCAATGGACGAGAGTGTTAAGGGATACTCTTATATGTGACACAAGGTTTGAGCTCATAAGGTATTGCACATTTGTTTGGTAACATATGTAGTCCAAGTGGGAGATTGTTGGAAATATTTAATTTGGACTTACATATGTTAATTAAATATGCATAGCTTACGGTTTAATCTAATTAAAGTGATCTACTAAAGTTTTAATTTTGGATTAAAAGGGTATCCGATTGTCATGGGATTAAATGTGTAGATACTATTAGTAGATTTTCTATTTGTTAAGGGACCAAATAGAAAATAAAGGGGTACTTATCCAAAACGGTTATGGTCCCTGGGCGACGGTTCTTAAAAGCCAGAAAAATGTTTGTTTCCCTACAAAACGTAATACAGAACAGAAAAGAAGACTAAAACCAGATTCAGATTTCTCAAGCCCTAATGGATTCAGGTACGCTTCTGTGATTAAGATTAATATCTTCTGTTTCTCGGATTATCATGGTAGATCTGTCAAAGCATGCTTTTGTGTATTTCGTGAATTAAAGCATGCCCTTTTGTGATTTCAATTTCTAACACAACAATCACTTCCCTAGCAATTGTCCTAATTAGAAAATGAATCCTGATCTTGGCTCTAATATCAATTTGAGTTGCATTGTTGCTCTATAGTTATGATATAGCTATATCAAATAGCAACAACTCAAATTTAAATTTTCAGTAGTTCAAATGTACTGATTTCACTATACTCATTCCCATCGGCGGACCCGGGGACAAGGGGCATACTGCCCCCAAATTTTCCAAAAAAATCCCCCCTCCCCTCCCTCCAAAAAAAGTTTTCCAAATTATTTTTTAAAAGATCAAATAAATGTATTAATTTACAATTGCCCCCAAAAAAAAAATAATATAAAAACTTTAAATAGCTTCTTTTACAATATGAAAAACCATTTATTATGGTTAGCATATGAAAAAAATCGCATAGTTTAAATTTATAAACTTAGTCAATTTTTTTGCTCCCAAAGTCGAATCTGCGTCCGCCCTTTGCTAATTCCCCATGGCAAAAATCGGAATTGATCATATAACAAATTAATGGTTATCGGGCTTTATTTCCAATTGTATTTCGTCTTTTATTCCAAATTATCGTTAGTATATACACACCGAGTGTATATTGTTGACATCAACAATTAATTTTGGCATGTATTGTTAAATTTGGAATATAAGATGAAACATAGTTTGAAATAAAAAAATTCTGCATGGGCTAGCTATAGGCAGGGCCACTTCTAACTTTAGTCGAGCGAGTCGGTCGACTCGGACCCGAAAAAAATTACAACTTTTGAGGGCCCTTTTTTTTGTATATATTTTACATATAGAGATGTATAAAAAAAAAGCACAATACCCATCAATGAACGTGTTTAGCCCTGTGGCCGCTGCCAAGCTTAGCGTTTAATTATATTAACCCTGGTTCGAATCCCTTAGGCTGCAGATGAATTATTACTTTTTTTTGTGTGTTTTGTTATTTATTAAAAAAATTAAAAGTTGCCTCCCCACCAAGAATTAAGGGCCTATTTTCCTTGGGTCTTATAGACTTTGAGCCTTGCTAGGTTCTACCAATTATCAATTTTATTTTTTCTTAGTGGTCCAACATTAATTTTCTCTATTTAAATTTTAAAAGGCAAAAGAATTAAAAAAAAAAGAAGCCTAAAAGAATTGGAAAAGTAGGAATAAAATAGAAATGAAGCAAGTTGTTCATCCGTGAAAAAGAAAAAAAAAATCTCCAGTCATCCATGTCACAAGAAATATTGAATGAGTAGTTATCTATGTTATCGATTGAGAAATGAATAATCGAACAACTTGATTATACTGATTTGATTAATACTTTTGTGGCCAAAAATGTAAGGCGAGTTATATTTAAATAACTATTTGAATTTTTGAACATAGATGTCATATTAGTTTAACTATATTCTAATTGTTCCATATATTGTACGATATTCATTCTTTTATTCTTTTATGTTGTCTTTTTACTTTGTACTTTAAAAAAAAGGGCCCAATTTTAAAAATTCGACTCAAGCCATAAAAATGATAGGATCGACCCTGGCTATGGGCATGGCGGGGGTGGATTTAAGGGGGCCTTTATCCAGCGCAACCCAATTTTATTTATCCTATTTTTTAAATATATATATATATATATATATATATATATGGATTGGATCAAATGAGACCACATAATTAGAGTGAGACATTGTGGACTAATCCTGTCCACAAATCTATAATTTTAGATGGTTGAGATTTACCCAATTTAATAGACCTTTTTAATTTATTTTAAATCCGTAAAGGGCAGTTATGTAATTATATAATTACATAATTTTAGTCAAGTTTGGTAAATGAAGAAAATTATTTTATATCCCCCCAAATCTTCTTCTCACTCTGCAGATTTACATATGGAGGCCATTGAAGAAACCATTGTTGCTTATGTCCACTCTGATCATCCCACAGAAGAAAACATTATAGCCGGCGAAAAAGCGCCCGAGGAAGTTTTCATCTGGGGCTTGAAACTTCTAGAAGACGAGAAAACCGACGTCGTTCTATTGAAATTCTTGCGGGCCCGTGATTTCAAAGTGAAGGAAGCATTTGCCATGTTGAAAAATACTGTAAAGTGGAGAAAATAATTCGAGATTGATGAGCTTGTTGAGGAAGTTGTTGTGTTTTGGGGAGAATACGGTTGCGAGTTGAAATTGTTATCTTAGGGTTTAGTTTTTGTCTTTCATGTATTTTTTCGGTGATGGTGGTTAAACTTTTGTTAATGGAGGTTCTAGATTTTTTTTCAAGGTGAAGAAGACAAGTTTATATGTTTGATGTATACTTACATTTTAGTAGGTTACTGTATACTTATATGTTTTTCGATGTATACTTATATGTGTTTGGTTGTATAAGTAGTTAATTTTTTATGTATGTATTTATGTTGTTGTATACTTATGTTTTTTGTTGTATATTTATATGTGTTTTGTTGTATACTTATATGTGTTTTGTTGTATACTTATATTTTTGTTTGACAATTGTAATATGTAGTATAAATATGTTAAATATACACATAATAGTGTTAAATATACGGTAAATATATGTTAAATATACAGTACAATAATGAGCGTGATTTTCTCTCTCTCTATAATTGATTTTACTTAATCCACGGTCCCCACATGTTAATGAGTGTGATTCTCTCTCTCTCTCTCTCTCTCTCTCTCTCTCTATAACTGATTCCTTGATTCACGGTCCCCACATGTTTTTGTTTGATCATTTTAATATGCAGTAAAATTATGTTAAACATACAGTAAAATAGTTTTAAGTATACAACAAATATATAATAAGTGTACAACATACTACATGGCAGAGCACATGCGTGATTTTCTCTCTCCAGCGCGATTTTCTCTCTTCCCACGTGATTTTCTCTCTCCTAGCAACTGATTCCATATTTGGAATGGTCCCCCACATGTTTGTTTTGACAATTATACCCTTATTTTTCCTTAATTAAATGTTTAATGTAATTGTAACCCCAATTTATCTTAGCCATTGATATAGATAAATGAGGATTGAGATGAATTCACATTGTGTTACTATAATATGTGGTCTCATTGGATCCTCCTCTCTCTCTCTCTCTATATATATATATATTTTTTTTCTGTTGGAAAAAAATAGTTAAGCTGGGGGTAATGCAGGGCTACGCCACTCTGGTATGGTAAAGGGCGTAGATAGGGGGGCCACTCCCCCCCTCCTATTTTTTTTTAAAAAAAATTTACACTATAAATTTTTTTTAAAAAAATTTAATTATAATTTATATGATTTTTGTGTATCGGCTCATCCCGATTTCGTGTATCGGCCCACCCCATATATTTTCCTGGCTCCGCCCTTGGGTATGGTACATATATGCATGTAAAATTAGTTTGTAGTTAAGAATGTCAAGAAAAGATATATTTCAACATTAAACCGAATCAACATATGGTACACTCCGCAAATACTTAGATTGGATAATGTTAAAAAAGAAACATCTACAGACTACACATGTATAGATAACCATGCTACCCTACTTGCACCAAAAATTAAATATAGTAACAAAGACTAGGAAGAGAAAAAAATACATAACAAGATGTGAAGTAAACGGCGAATTAATGAAATAATTGGATGATATAAAATCAGAGGCTGATTTCACAGATGACAATAATGGCGGGTCCAGCGACGGCATATCATTAGCTGTATGGAAAGCTAACTCTCTAATTCAGCTTTAATTCCTTAGGTTTAAATGAAAAATAAAAATCCCATTCTAATTTCTCTCTCTACTAATGCCTATATAAATATGCCCACATAATTATCTTCTTATACATCATAAGATAAGCATATATAATTTATTCATCATACTGCCAAAAAAAAAAATATGGGCACATCAGTTTGTTACTTAGGACTAATAGTACTATGTTTTTTTGCATTATTTTTGTTGACGTGCGTTTTGGTCAACAAGCGAAAATATGTAAAAGATTTAACACGCGTGGAAATGAAAACGTCGTAACGTATGTTTATTTCGGCTAATTATGCCTTTTTTGTATTTTGCCGAGCCGGAATATCGGGGTCGGTTTTTCTTATAATTGGTTACAATTGCCCTCCTTTTCTTTCCTCCTTTTCCGACTCTTTATACCCCTTTGAGTAAGTGGGTTTACAATAGTCATCTTTGCACTAACTATTCACTAATTAATAAAATAGTTAAAAAACGACACATGTCCCTCTATAGTTGTGCATATCAGCCAAAACTTGCCACTTGTCGACTTCTCTTCATGATTCTCTGACATGTGGCAGTTTCTGGTACCAATAAAGTGTTCAGCATGGGCATGTGTTTATTTTTACGAAGCTGTCGCGCGTGCGTTTCATCTCGAAACTTGGGCTCGGGGCTCGGGGCTCGGTAGCCGTGTTGCGGTTGGGCTCGGCAGCTGTTGGGCTCGGTGCGGGCGGGCGAGCCTAATTCGTGACGTGTTGTTGTACATCATTGTTGACGTCACCTGTAGGTCACCTATTCGAATATGTGTCAGGCTGATGACGTGGATTAATTTTTCACAACTCGGCTCGGGTATCATCAAAGGCCCCCAAGTTTGATTCCGAGAGAAGAACTTCTGAAGTCGGAGTTAAACTTTAATGCTAATGATGAACAATTAATGGGGAAACGGATTTCTCAAAGGTTTTGTTCTTTCCTGGTACCTGTCGCGTAGCAATTAATGCTTGAAACGGCGCATTAATTGGGTTGCCATAATGATAGACACGTGGCGTCTTGTGGTTGGACCAATTTTGCGCAGGAACCGGAAAAGGTACGTCAGTTCTGTCAGCGGGCGTGGGGACGCGACGTTTTTTGATATGTTTGACGGCTTTTAAATTTTTAAAAGGCGTGTCTTTTTCGAAAAATCGTCGCGCCTATCGAGGAACCCTATCTATAAATACCTTCGTTTCCCTTCATCATTCACTTTCGCAACCATTAACCTTTGAGCTAAAGCAAGTAGAACCGAGCAGAATTTTCGGGTCGGCTTTCCAAGTTCAGAGACTTCAAACTTAGGTATTTTTTCCAAATACTCTCCCTTTACCTATAAATGTCTTCTTTTGAGGATAGTAGGAGTCGTAGTTATAGTGTAGAGGTTGAAATCGAAGATCCCCCTCTCGAACCTCTCGTTTCTTTCTCACCAGCACGGCCATCACCGCCTCATAGTCCGAGTGTCATTCAGATATCTTCTCCAGACTCTTATCGAGGTGGAACGTCTTTAGAGCGGACGCATACTATCTTCGATCCGACGCCAGTGACAGTTTTCAGAGAAGGAACGGTGTATCAACCCGGACTGGAACAAGAGAGTTCTGGTGAAGAATCACCGAGTGTTGATTTTAGACAATTACCCGATCGGAAGAAAAAATATGGACCCATTGGAGCCGGAGCGTGATAATGTAGAGCGGGTAGATGAACCATCCGGCGATTCGGGGGAGAGAGGCCGCTAGGGCCCGTAGGCCACCGTAATGGCGACGGTCGGCATGGAGGAGGTCCTCGCGTCTCCGTGTTGAGCCTCGGTGGACGCCGAGTGACATAAACGATATCCCGAGCATGTTAATGATTCGGGAGGTGGATGAATTCCGGCGAGGTACCGTATTCCAAGTGGTATCGATTTTTGGGTACCGGGCGGCACGGAAGTTCCCAAGATCCACCGGGGGTTGCATAGTTGTATTCGCCCACGCCTTTTATATGGTTTGAGGTTTCCACCGCCGCTTTCCTTACGCGGTGGTTTTGTAAGTGGGGAATGCATCCGCCCAGTGCACCCGATTTCTTGGGGCAGATCATCGGCCTCCCGGTGATGTTTCACCGGAAAAGTATCCTCGCCCCAAATTTAAGGAGATGAACGAGCTCTTTGTTTGGCGAGCAACTCCTTCGTCTCGGGGCCACCGTCCGGGTGGTATTATGTCTGACCCGATCGGGGTATCCGGATGGTTTAGTAGAAGGTCTCCTTCTTCTCTCGAAGGAATGGAAGGATAAATGGTTTTGGGTGGGCGGCGAGTGGCAAGCTCGCGTGGGAGATGGAGAGAGGGAGGTCGTTTCTTCATCCTCCATCAAATTTTTCCTTCCTCTCGCTTTTCTTTTTTTATTGTTTCCTTTTGTAATTGTCTTTTTTTCTTTTCACTTTTATAGAGAACCCAAGGCGTCGAGGGCCTCTTCGGTTACCTTTATTCGGGTGGAAAACATCCAGGCTCGGGGCATAATGGATAGGCGGATTGAGAGGTTGGCTACCGAGGCCAACTTAGCCGCAATGGTTTGAGGTCCGCCTTGCCCGCCGAACCCGAGGACGAGGGGTGACTCGGGACGAGGTGGCTGAGCGGGAGGTAGAGGTTGAGAGAGAGCCTCAACCGAACCCTCCTGGTAATGAAGAAATACGGCCCCATTCTCCCGGGGCAGCGGGGGTGAGGACAGAGCAAGCTACGCCGTCCCCTGCGACGGCCAGCCAAAGCAGAGCGGTCATCTGCAAGGCTGTAGGGCCAACACAGACTCCCGAGAGCGCCCGAGTGCGGCGGCTGTCCGAGGTAAACACTTATGTTTTTCATATTTCATTTTGAAACATCTTTCTTTTCTTTTGATCTTCTCGACGACGTTGCTTTGTGCGGGCGTGGATTGACTTGCGTGCACGTCTTCGCGGCGTGAGAAACACGGCTGCGCGACGAACTCGGCAACCGATCGACCATGCGGATGTGGAGGCGGCTCGGAGAGAAGATATCCGGGCGGCCGAAAACGCCCTGGCGGCGACGGGTGCGGAGGCGGTGCAGCCTCCTCTTCAAGGGAGAAGAGGAATCGTGATGGAGGAGCCTCGATCGGGCCGAGGGGTTGGTCGAACGGTACCCGAACATCCCGAATGACCCCAAGAGGGAGGTCCGCGAACTTTTTCGGATGACCTCGGCGAGGAAGGTTACTTCATCCCTCCAAGTCAAGTGAGGGATGAATATTGCGAGGATGATCGGACTACGCCTCGATGGTTTGTGGAATTCGTTCGCCGTGCCACGCCGACGGAGGAGCAAACGAGAGTTCTCTACCGAGGCGGTCGGGCCGCGATGAGTGTTCCGGCTCGTGCCTGGACAAAGGCATCGAGCAGTGCCTTTCGAGACAAGCTTGAAGAACAAATTCAATATCTTTATGGCCATGTCTGGGCGGATGATTGGGCTCTTATGGCATGCGGTTGGGGGAACCCGCGAGTTGGAGAAAAAATATGCCGACCTGGAAAGGCGGCACGGGGATCTGCAGGAGGCCTATGCTACCCTCCAAGGGGTGCAAGAATCTTTTAAGACTCAAGCGGATGAGGCTACAGCTCGGGCCAACTCCGAGAGAGAGACTGCTGCGAGGGCCGAGGCAGAGCGAGATCGGGCCCGCAAGGCCAAGAAGAGCTCGGGGTTAAGGTCGCCGAGCCGAACGTGCTTTTTGCCACCGTCCGGCCGAAATGGAGAGGCGTCTAGCCGATGTACGCAGGGGAGGCCAAGAAGGCGCCACGGCAACCGAGGAAGTTCGTAGAGAGGCCATTAAAGCTTACAAAAATTCCGAGGAGTATGCATTCATGTTAACCTCGTGGCCATGCGACCCGACTTCCGAGAAATTCTTGATTTGATTAATGGCGGGCGTCTTCTTTGCTCGGCCTTGAGGAAGACCTGCCCTCCGGAGGCCGATCTCGATACCCTTCGGCCGAAATTTGCCGAGGCTTCTAATGCGCAGGGCTCTCCTCCTCCGGACGTGGAAGAAGTTGGTTCCAGTGGTGCCGTCGAAATTCCGCCCCCTGCTCGTTCTTGATGCTTTTATATGTACCCCTAGGTAGGTAATTTGGCTTCGTGCCTCGAGATGTAATGGGCTCCGGCCTCCCTTATGTAATTATTTTTGAAGTAGAAATGAATTGTTATTTTCCTTTCCTGTGTATGTATTTCAAGCTTTTTGTGGATGCTCGGCTCTTTCCTTTTTGTAAGATTGTTGCTGTCTTCTTTTTTTCCTCTTATTTTCCCAAGTACGGGCTCGGTTTCGATCTTACGAGTAAGGGGATCTGCTGCGCCTTAATCGTTTCTTGTACTCAGGGATATAAACCTGTCCTTTATTTTGTTTCTGAAATTTTGTTTATGAACCGAGTCTTTATTGCGCTCGGCGCATAACTGAGTCCTTATTTTGTACTTGGTACGTGGCCAAGTCTTCACTTTATGCTTGGTGCGTAACCAAGTCTTGATTTCGGTGCTCGGTGCATAACCAAGTCTTTATTTTGTGCTCGGTGCGTAACCAAGTCTTGATTTTGGTGCTTGGTGCGTAACCAAGTCTTTATTTTGTGCTCGGTGCGTAGCCAAGTCTTTATATTGTGCTCGGTATGTAACCGAGTCTTGATTTTGTGCTCGGTGCGTAGCCGAGTCTTTATATTGTGCTCGGTGCGTGGCCGAGTCTTGATTTTGTGTTCGGTGCATAACCAAATCTTTATTTTGTGCTCGGTGCGTAACCAAGTCTTGATTTTGGTGCTTGGTGCGTAACCAAGTCTTTATTTTGTGCTCGGTGCGTAACCAAGTCTTGATTTTGGTGCTTGGTGCGTAACCAAGTCTTTATTTTGTGCTCGGTGCGTAACCAAGTCTTGATTTTGGTGCTTGGTGCGTAACCAAGTCTTTATTTTGTGCTTGGTGCGTGGCCAAGTCTTGAGTTTGTGCTTGGTGCGTGGCCAAGTCTTTATATTGTGCTCGGTGCGAATCGAAGTCTTGATTTTGTGCTCGGTGCGTAATCGAAGTCTTGATATTGTGCTCGGTGCGTAGCCGAGTCTTGATATTGTGCTCGGTGCGTGGCCGAGTCTTGATATTGTGCTCGGTCGTGGCGAGTCTTGATATTGTGCTCGGTCGTAGCGAGTCTTTATTCGTGGTGAGTAAAAACTTCGTTTTCCTTTAAAGAGCTCACGAAATACCGTGATGAAGAGATAATTCTTTGGAATCCTATCTGGATTGTAGATCGAGATCTTTATTGATAATACCGCTTCGGTATGCTCGTTGTAGGTCCCAAGGGGTGTAAGTGTAAGGTTTAGAAGGGGGGTTGAATAAACCTTACCAAATTTTCGATTTAGGCCTTTTAAATCTACTGAGTTCTACACACTGTGTCCTTGATGGACAATCGAATTAGTCACTCAAGAGAGTTAATCTCTCAACAGACTCACCGAGGTTAATAGAATAACTCACCGTGTTGGCTATAATTTGACTTCACTGTGGTTTTGTTTTCAGCGGAAGACTTAACACCCTTAAGTTTGATTAAGCAAGTTTTTACACTTGATTTAGTACTTATCAATTATTAAATGGATAGCAAATTTATCAAAGAGATATAAGCAATTAAAAGTGCGAAATTTAAGTGCTGAAATGTAAATGACACAAAGAAAGTTTTTATAGAGGTTCGAAGATGGGGTAATTCTTCTACTCCTCTCTTCTCCAACTCCCGGAGGAATCCACTAAGTAATGATCGGTTTACAAAGTGGTAACAGTCCGTAGATACAAGTCTTGATCACAACAGCCGACTTGATCCTTTGGGACTCGATCTGAGACGCCTTGATCACTCGGTGGCTTCTCGTGCGACTCAGCTTCTTCACAGGGCAGGCTTTGCTACTACAGACTCACTTGCTCAAGCACTTTGGATTTGATCACGAAGCCCTCCAAATGCTTAAGACTTGTTCACCTTGAACCTTTCTACAATCCTTCTTGGAATGTAGACCCCTTGTTTTCATATTTTCCTCTTCAACTGATTGAAGTTCTCTTTCCTTCACGGGTAAGTGTTGGATTGATGTACTTGAAGTGTAGGCTTGAGGATTGAGAATGTTTCGATTTTGATAAGCTTGTATATCTCACGTGTGTCATTCATCATTCTTCTCAAACAAACTCCTCAGCCTTTTATAGTGAACTTTCAAAAATTTGCCCGTTGAAGAGATAGGCTCATTTTTGAAAATCACTTTGCGATCGTTGGTCTGCAGCTTCTTGGAATTGCCATTTCCTCGTATGAAATGTTTTATCACCTTTTCGAGTTCGACACGGTGTAGTGCTTCCCATTGGTTCATTTCTTTTGCACGCTTCTGGGATCGAGCACTCCAAGAAAGGTAGTATGGAGATATTACTTGTTTAAGTAAATCTCTTGATTTCTCGGCAACGGTTCTTTTACATTATCTCGACTTGACTCGCATTTCCTTGCTTTCCCAGGTGACTTAGAGTCGCCTTCCAATCATTGGATGACTCTTCTCGGCTCGTCACTTGAGACTTGGCTTCTCTTGAGTTGACTTGACTGATGTTCCACTCACCGCATCTCACCGCTTCTTCTTGATCGAGTTCTGTCATTTTTCTTTGTTGTACTCAAATTGTCTCACACAGAGTTCTCCTTCAAGCCTTCATTGTCTTCTTGCAAGTTGGAGCGTAGGCGACTTAACTCGGCTTGGCTAGCTCTAATTGTTACAATACATTTCAAAGCAAGAATTGGGGAGCCAACTTTCTATTCTAAGTTTTACATGGCATTCATCAAAATCTAAACAATAAAATTCCTAACAATTTCCCCTTTTTGATGATGCCAAAACTTAAATCATACAACGATGCAAATAACAAAGATACATATAGATAGTGTATTGACATAGAATGTATGCGCATAATCAATCTTTTTATTGATCATATCATTCTTGTACTTAACACAATCAATTTTACAAGGTGTATCGTAGTATGTAATTGTCTCAAAAAAATTTATAGCATTATTACGTAAGACTTACATTATTTACAAATAAGATACACGAAGGGGTTGGACAAAGAACACTTCATCTCCTTCTTCTCTCCTTCTTTCATCTTGATCAAGATCTTCTTCTTTTCTTCTCTTCTTCTCGTCATCACCGCTTCTTTTTTTCTCATATGCCTTCCTCGGCGCCTTCATCTCTTCTTAATCTTTCCTGTCTCTCCTCCCATAGCTGAGTTTGTCTCTTGTTTTCTTCTTCTATCCTTTTTGCATACTCGGCGTTAGTTTTTGCCACTTGCAAGTTCGCCACATGGTCAAGCCCAGCCCAAGAGATCTCTCTTTTCTTTCCGGATCTACGTATTCAATATTCTTGGGCGAGAGGCCTAGGTCCAAGCTTCTTCCTCCACTCGCCGCTTCTTCCTCTACCTGGGGCGTATCTTGTCTTTGGGCCTTCTTTTTCCAAATTGAGTGCCCGGCGGAGTGACCAGAGTGATCGCCGGTTGTCTCATTGTATCATGCAGTCGCCTTCTTCACATAATGTGAGACCCTTTTCCCAAGAGTCCCAAGCTTGAGCCAAGGACATATTTGCAAAATATCCTTGATTCGAGCGTTTTGAATTCGTCAACCGATCTTGGCTCTGTCCCGACATCCGAAATGGCATACGTGTCTCATCAACCGAATGCCTCCGTGTTCTTTCAAGATGTTCATCACCCTGGCATCCATTCTTCCTTCCACCTCCTTCATCCCTCGCTTCAATTTCTTTTCTCTTCTCGGCCATAGATACAAAGTGTTGGAGTGGCGAGTCACGGGGAGTTTGCGCTTATAATGTCACCGTGATGAGGACCTGTTGGGGTTTGTGCAATCATCAAGGTCATATTTTTTGATCCTTCCCCTCGTGATTTTCCTTTCTTGATTTCAAAATTTCCTCACCGATTTTCCCTTGTCGGTCTCCTTTCTTTTCAACTTGATTTTGTTGCTTTAAGGTATTCCTCTTCCCCTTTTTGGCATCATCAAAGGATAGAGGAACCCCGGAACATCTTTGGCAAACATGAAGTCGAGTCTCCCCGATGGTTGAATTTTGCTTCAAGTCTGCTGCGTTGTATCTTTGCACGGAATTGACCGAGTAGCGTTGGATTCTCAAAATCAGCTTCATCTCGGCCATGAGAAGGCTGAATTTTCTTGTCATGTGTTCTTCCAAACGTCGTATATCATTTGCATTTCGCTCACGCAGGCAACTTGATCTCGGCAGTGTGAGCTTCGTGCATATGTTCAATGTGTTCCCGCAGCCGTTTTTCGCATCAACATTTTCAGACTCTCCACACCAGAAACATTGTTGAATAATTGTCTCAAGTATCTCACCTGTTCCACACGCATTGATTCTTCTTGTTGCCACCATTCCCTTATCCTGACTGTGATGCCTCTCAAGTCACCAAGGTTGGCATCTCTGTTGTCCAGGCGCATATCCAAGGAGGCCTGATGCCTCTCCATCTTTTCAACTTCAAGAAAGAGTGCCTTGAACACTTCTCGTATTTCACCGATTCTTCTGTTGCGGTGATGGCCATACTGTAATAAATCGAAGTCGGCCGGAACAATGGTGCCTGAGTGAAAAACAGGAGGCTGGTCCGTGATAGCGTGCTTGCTCATTTTCGACTCTTCGTGGAGTTCGGGTATCTCCAGTGAGAAAGGGAAAGATTCCACAAAGGATTCATCACCGCCATCCGGGATTTGTTCGATGATAAGCGGTGGGCGTGAAGTTCTTCCGGGAATCGATCCAGTAACAGCTTGAGAAGCCGAGCAGGTGGTCTCTCGGTTCAAATGGGTTTTGTGGTGCGATGACTCGGCTTGCGAGCCTCAATTTAATGTAACCGTTGGTCTCAAATGATTTCTCCTTTTGAGTAGATCGGTCCTCGGCCTTATCGAGCGTCATCGGACGATGATGAGATTTCCATTGGTGGCTCATCATCAAAATTAAAGGTCCGACGAGTAGTCTTGGGATCGACTTGCTCGTGCCGGAACATCCGCACCGAGTCTTTTGGATTTGTCATGGGGGTTGACTCGGCTTCTTCTTCGCCCGATCCCGAAAGGTGACATCGGGGTTGTCTTGGGAATCATGAAGTGCGCCGATCTCCTTCTCGGATGGATCGATGATTGCGGGAGGATGTTCTCTACTTGACCTCTTTACCCCGGAAGTCTCAACCTCCCGTGGGCCTTCATTTCCTCCAGCTAGTCTCTACTGCTGCGAGGCCTTGGTCCTCCCTTTCGACGATGTCACTGTCTTAGGGTCTTCGGCAGTGGCATCCATTGAGTCTCAACCCCATGGATTGCACTTTCATCGCCCCAGTGTTAACTCCTGTGGTCACATTCCTTCCTCGTGCCTCGACCGCATCGCATAGCGTCATTAGCCTTCGCCAGTAGCGGTTGGCACCTCGGTGAGACAGTCTCAACTCGTCCGAGCTTCGTTGATGGAAACTTGTCGTTCTTCTTGCGTTTGAGTTTTCTCCACTTCGCCTCCTACATTCTTTGTGGAGTCATCTGCAGATCCTCCGACCTTGCCGCAGGTGGAGGAGGAGTTTCCCCCTCACCGGTGCGCACCACCGGTGAGTGACTTGGAGTGGGGTCACTCGTCTCCGGACTCCCATTTGTTGCAATTGATGGTTCAGCCGTTGGGGCGGTGTAGCACACCTTCAATAGGGGTTGGCTCGACCGGGGTCCCCACTAGCCCGGTTCATCGCCGATTCCTTATTGCCTTCTTCCGAGTGAGTGGGAAGTGGTAGCAACAACATCGATGGTATTTTGCTGAACCCTCCATCGATCTTTGCTCGTGAAGGATTCTTGATTCATGCAATGCTTGCCGATCGCAATTCTTCCGTGGGCGTGACATTCTCAGTTCCTCATCACTTTCGGAGAAGACATCAAGGAGAGGATGGAAGTGTTACGTGGTGCCGGGAGATGGGGCGGATACTTGCCTTCTCGCGTGCTTCGGCTTCTTCACTTGCTTTTCTCTCTCCTTGTCCTTGTAGATCTGCGGAATATCCATGCGATTGTCTTCATCTAGAGTCGAGGAGCCACGATAGATAATCCAAGGAAATTTAGCGAGTTCCTCTTCTTCTTCTATGAATTCAGCCGTTGGAACTGTTCCCTTGACTTGCTCAACTTCCATTTTCTCCACTCACGCAGACGATTTTGGATGTCTGGGTAAGGTGGAGATAGGATCATTACATCACTATCTGCTTGGCTGGTTCTTTTTGAGTTTTAATTGTGTGAGCTACATCTGTGTCTTCAGTTGCTTCTGCTGATCACCTTCAAAGAGACTTGGTCAAGTTTCATCTACTACGTCTGGAGACTCTACTTCTCCAGTAGTCTCTGTTTTTGTGCTTAGCGAGTAGGCGACTCACCGGTTTCTCCTGTTCGGATTGCTTTACAAGTCTTCTTCGTCTCTTAGTTTGTACCGGGGGATTTCTCGGTTCGAGAGACGGTGTCCTCGAGTTTTGGGCGGCCGGGCGTGCTTGTGTTTGTTTACGAGGAGCTGGCCGTCTAGGCTTGTCGATTCTTCTCCTTTTGACGATCGAGGAAGGGATTTGTGAGTCCTTCTCGACCGCCGCAGGGCAGTGACACGGCCGCTGGGCGGTGACTCACTGCAGCGGGCGGGAGCATGTTTGGTTTTCTTTGCTTTGCAGGGGGCAGCTTTCTTCTTGTTGGAGAGGAAGCGGTGTGTCTTGGGTCACCGATTCCCCCTCACTCGTGTCGCTCTCTTGGCGTCGCCGCTTCTCGAGCACCGGAGAGATTAGCTCAACATCCTCTTGTTAACATGGAATGCTTTCCCATGTCTAAGAGGTACTCCTTTTACCTCCAATAGCCGCCAATCACTGGCCATATCCCGAGAGATCCTCCAAATGACCCATCTTCTTTGAAGGACTTGTTCCCCACGTTCGCAGAGTCTCATTGTGTAGATAAACTCACCAGTTTATCTTCTTTTCTTCGATTATTGTAGCCATCACAATCAATTTTGCCTTTGACAGTTGGTCAAAGCTACCAAATTTGATGTCGATACACTTGGCAACAATGTCCAACAATTTGTGATAATCTTCCTTCAATAGAGCTCTTGTTTCTTTGTGTATATTATTTTGTCGAAATAACGCGGACTTGGCTATTTCTTTCCATCGTCGGCCAAGTTTACATCAATTTTCCTTAATTTCAATTTGCTCCTTCACCTGGTAGTGAGCGATTCACCAAATCCTTGGCGGTGATAGTCACCGTTTCGTGAACAGATGACTTGATTCCTTCATCGTGAATCTCGGCATTCACGTAGAATTGTGCGACCTCCTCGTAGGTCATAGGATACTCCATGTTAGAAACGGTTTCGGACCGACGTTTCTAACTTCTCCGCGATTTTCTTCACCAGGGTGTCGTCGGACCCTGCTTCACCATTCCGTCGAAATCCACGGTCGAACCGGTGTGGATTTGTTTTCCCAACTTGGTAAAGTCATAAGTTGGTGCCATTTCTTAGAATAATTTCAAGAAAAAAATTCGAGAGATAGATTTGAAGGTTGATAGGGTTTTGAGTATTTGCCTTTGCCTTTTGAGAGAGAGAGATTGAACAGTTTTAGAAGTGTGAGAGAGAAACGGACGGAAATGGTTTAAATATGGTTTATGAAAGGGCGTGCAGACGGTTTTGAATCGTGATCGAAATCAACGGCGGCTTGGATTTCGCACGCATATTGAGCGATTCATGTCTCGTATTTAATGCGGCAGCATTTATATCCAATCATAGGCTTGGTGTGCGGCTTTATGTCGTACACATCATCATTATCTTTGACGTGTCTCTTAAAACATTCCCGCTAAGTCAAAAACGATCGCGTTTTTGTCACTTTGCTCATAAGTTAATCGACTTATCTCTTAGCCGATTTAACTCTGCTTCTCACATTTCTCTTAGTGACTCGGCTTATCACCGACTTGATATAGTGACTTTCCGATCAAAATGATTCTCGAGCTTATTTTTGTTTTCAGCTCTTTTTCACCTTCTTTCTGTTCCATTCCTTTTCTTTGATTCTTCGTGTCTCGGCTTAGCTCAATTAGCCCCAACTCATGTTTGAGTTCTTCAAATCTTGACTCACATAATGGTTTTGTGAAGATGTCGGCTAGTTGTTTGTCGGTTGAGATATATTCCAAGATAATGTCCTTCTTTTCAACATGATCTCTTATGAAATGATATCGACATCAATATGTTTTGTTCTTGAGTGCAACACAGATTTTGAGTGATTGCAATGGCACTTGTGTTATCACACATGATTGGAATTTCTTTTTCTTCAACTTCATAGTCTCTCACTTTGTCTCATCCATAGGACTTGGGCACAACAATGCGCCCAGCCTATGTATTCTCCTCGAGTTGTAGAGGTGGCTATTGAGTTTTGCTTCTTGCTAAACCAGAAATTAGTCTGTTTCTAGCATTTGACATGTGCCTGAAGTGCTCTTTTCTCCGTCCACTCGCATCCAAAGATAGTCGTAGTCCGAATAGCCAATTAGCTTGAATCCACCTTCCTTTGGATACCATAGGCCTACTTCTTGGCTTCCTTTTAAGTATCTCAATATTCTCTTAGTCATGCATCATATGGCTCTCTTTTGGAGCAGATTGAAATCTTGCACATACACCTACAAAGAAAGGTGATGTCCGGCTCTAGGCTGTGAGATAGAGCGATGATCCAATAAGTGCTCAGATCTTGTTTGATCTACGTGCTTGCCATCCGCATCCATGTCCATTTTGATGATGTGTTCATTGGTATTTTTACTGTAAGACTTCTCCTCCATACCAAATTTCTTCATTAAATCTCTGGTGTATTTTGTTTGACTTATAAAGGTTCCATCCTTCAAATTGTTTCACTTGAAGTCCAGGAAGAATGTCGCTCTCCCATCATGCTCATTTCAAATTTACTTTGCATGAGGTTTGAGAATTTTTCACACACTCTTTGTTAGTGGATCCAAAAATGATGTCATCCACATATATTTGAACAAGCAAGATACTCTTCTTGTCTTGAATTCTCAAGAGTGTTCTATCTACTTTTCCTTTTGTGAATCCATTTTCATCAGGAATTGTGACAGGTATCATACCATGCTATGGGTGCCTGTTTCAACCGTCAGGCTTTCTTGAGTTTGTATACTTTGTCTCCAAGAGTCTTCTCAAACCCTGGAGGTTGTTCAACATACACTTCTTCTTCTAATAGACCATTTAGGAATGCACTTTTTACATCCATTTGATATACAATGAAATTTTTGTGAGTCATAGGCAAGAAACATCCTTATAGCTTCCAATCTTGCTACAGAGCAAATGTTTCATCAAAATCTATTCCTTCTTCTTGGCAATATCCTTTGGCTACCAGTCTTGCTTTGTTTCTTACCACGAGCCTTCCTCGTTCATCTTATTTCTCAATACCCATTTGGTTCCAATAACATTTTGATGTATGGGTCTTTGTACTAATTCCCATACTTTATTTCTCTCAAACCGATTCACTCTTCTTGCATAGCTTGAATCCAATGTGTGTCATCCAATGCTTGTGACACATCTTTGGGCTCTATCTGCGAGATGAAGCATGTGAACATTGCTTGTTGGGTTCTCGATCTTGTCTTGACGCTTTCTCTCATGTCTCCAATGACAAGTTCTCGTGGATGATCTCTCGGCCATCTTACGTCAGTTGAAGTAAGTTAGCCGGATTGATCGACTTGCATTTGTGTTCTTTGTGGTCGACTCTCTCGTGATCACTCACCGCAGATTTTCCACCGCTTTTGAGATTCACTATCTCATCTTCTTCTCAATTGATAATCCTCGCCGGCTTGACAAAGATAGGGACTCTTCTCAGAGGTTGGATGTTTCACTTATCGGTGACTCTTCAATGTCTTCTCCATTTATGTTTGCTGGTTCCACTTGGGCCAAATAGATCCATATGAAGCGGTGCAATATTCTTGTTGAGGATGGACATGTCTTTTCTTTGAACGACGACTTGATTTGTTTTCCCTTCCGACATGCATCACATATACTCTCCTTCTTGTATACCGAGTCCTGAAGTCCTTCCACAAGATGACTTCTTGCTAGTTTGTTGATCGTTTTGAAATTCGGATGACTCGGCTTTTGTGCCACGACCAACTTGATTCACCATTTGTGCTCTTTGCTAGTAGACGGTGTTGGGTGTTGCGGTTGACCAATCCACTACATACATATTTTTCTGTCTACATCCTTGCAAAGACAACTTCATTAGATTCAACATTTTTGATTTGGCATATTCCCATGTTGAATCCAACATTGTAGCCCTTGTCACGAGTTGGTCGATGCTTAGTAAATTGAAGTTTAGTCCTTCAACATATGCAACATCTGTGATTTCTAAACCATTCCTCTCGGATGGATCCAATGCCTCTTATTTCACCAGGAGCTTCATTTCCTCCAAATATGACTTTTGCTCCTTTGACTTCCTTGAATTTTGACAGATTTCTCTTATTTCCTGTCATATGTCCGGAATGACCACTATCCATGTACCAGGTTCCTTGGCACTCACTGCTTCCTTGAACCCGCAATCAAGGAAATTAAGTTTTAGGTACCCATTCTTGTCTCGGGTCCCGAGGGGTTAGAATTATAAGATGATCCAACCAACCTATAGCCAAATGATTTGACTCTAAGAGGTTGCCATCTATCATGCCATAATCATAATCAATCCTGGCAAATTGCTTGGGGATTATAGGTTCATACAAATCTCTTTTTGTCTGCAGATGCTGCGTGTATGTTTTAGCAATTGCCTTTCTTGGGTAATTGTGGTGTCTTTGAGTGTAGTGCCTAGGTGCATATGTGTCTTTGATGAAAGCTCTTATGCTTTTGGAATGGCCTTTGTTGAGTTCTAGGCCTTTGCCATTTGGGCTTGTATTCCATAAGTCTAGCCGTGTAGTTCACATTATTCCATCGCTTGGCTTGGATATTTTCTACCATTCCCATCATATGTATTTCTTTTATGAGTTTTCTGGGGTTTTTGGTAGCTCGCTTCTTCTTTACGAGTATTTTCTGCTTTGGAGTCTCATTTGAGGACTCGGTGAATTTCTTCTCGGATGTCCTTTCAAGACTCTCAACTCGGTCGTTTTCCTTTTCCTTTGTAACCAAGGCCAGTTTGCTTAGTATTGTGCTTTGGATTGAAAGTGTGTGCAACATTTAGAGTTTTGGATTTTTCGGACTCTTCATGACTTGAAGATCCTTTTTCCAAAATTACTCTTGGGGTTTGATATGGCACAAAGGAATTAAATCCTAAGCTTTGTCTTGTCTCCACATTCTTTTTGATTCATAATAAGATCATCCAATGATTTAGATGCCTTAGTGAATGAGGCAATAACATTTTTTGAGGTCATTCTCCCTCTTTTCTATAGCGGAATTTCTGCTATTAATTTAGCATTTTCAAATTTAAACTTTTATTCTCATCGACTATTTGACTTAGAGTACTCGGCTCCTTAGTCGACTTTGAGTTTTGACTTTAGAGTAGGCTCGTTTTCCTCATTCAATAGTGTGTGTGAGGTTTTAATGTGCTCAAAATCTTTCATCATTTTGCCTAATGAATCATAAAGATCGATGGGTGATGAAGTGTGTGTGTCACGATCCACTATCACTAGTGTCCGAGCTTGTTGAGTTAGATTGTACCTCATCTTCTTGATCTTGTTCTTTGGCCATTAAGCGGATCAAGGCTTCTTCTTCGTAGTCACTTGAGTAGTCGCCATCGCTCTCTCGAGTCAATTGTCTCTCTTGACTTGGGCTTTGTCTCAAAGCCGATCTCTGCGACCATCATTGCCTTTTTCTTCTCTTGTCTTCTTTCTCTCAAGACCTTTCTTTCTTCTTCGTTTCTGCTTGTTGACTACGAGGATATGAGCAATCAATGGCATAGTGACCTGGTTGTCTACAATTCCAACATAGATATTCACCTTTTGATCAGCTCTTTCTATTCTTGAGTTGTCGGCCCTTTGATACTCAACTTGTTGATGATCCATTCTCTTGGTTGGCCTATCATCCCTTGATTTGGAGGGGAGCCGAGTGTCTTCTGGAGGATTCACCCTTTCCTCTCTTGTAGTTCTTGTTAAAGAACTTGTTAAATCTTTTAACCATCGGGGCAATTTCTTCCGTCAATTGCCTCTTTGACTTCAACTCTCCTTCCATCTTTGACAATTAGAGCAAAATGTTTTGGGAACAATGTCTCTTCCTCGATCTTTCCTTCTCGGCTCAAACTCGTAGGCTTTGAGGTCCGAGAATAACTCATGATTGGATGTCTTTGATAGGTCCATGGAATGTCTCGGTGCCATGACCTTCATCTCCCATTCACCGAAGACTTTTCGGGATCTTCATACACATTTCCTTCTCGTGTATATTCCTTTCCAAGTGTAGACAGACTCATTTGTGATTTACTAAATCGAGCATCCAGTTGATCCAGGTTTTCTCCGAGATCATTTTAAAGTTCTCAAATTTTTGTACTGACCACCGATAGTTTGTTTTCTTTGATTTGCTCACGAGCCTTCACAAATCAATGTCGGTTTGTCCCAGATTTCCTTAGCCGTTTTGCAAGATTTCACTTTATTGAACATGGCTTTGTCCAAGGTTTTGTAAAGAATGTCCTTGGCTACATTGTCCAGGTTGTATCTTTTTCTGTCATCATTTGTCCACTCGAGTTCTTGGTTTTCAACCATGACCGTCCGGGAGCCATCTTCTTCCCCTTCACCGCAACTCTTCGCATACCGTGTTCACCTTCAATATTTGCGAGGCCCATCTTCTATCACTATCCACATCTCATCATGTAATCTTTGATAGATGAGCACGCATACAATTTTCCAATCATCAAATTCTTCAATAGTGAACATAGGAATGCGTGTTAGATTTGCTTCCATGATAATAACTTTTAATGATAGAAAAGAGTTTTGAAAGCTTAAGTACTAAAGCGATTTTGAAAAGTTTGGAGATCTAGTTCAAGAACTAACCGGTGCGGAGGGTTCAATGAACCAACCGCTCGATACCACTTGTAGGTCCCAAGGGGTGTAAGTGTAAGGTTTAGAAGGGGGGTTGAATAAACCTTACCAAATTTTCGATTTAGGCCTTTTAAATCTCTGAGTTCTACACAAATTTGTGTCCTTGATGGACATCGAATTAGTCACTCAAGAGAGTTAATCTCTCAACATGCTTCGGTGAAAGTACATTAATAGAGTAACTCACTGTTGGCTATAATTTGACTTCCGTGGTTTTGTTTTCATAAGACTTAACACCCTTAAGTTTGATTAAGCAAGTTTTTACTGACTTGATTTAGTACTTATCAATTATTAAATGGATAGCAAATTTATCGTGAGATATAAGCAATTAAAAGTGCGAGAAATTTAAGTCTTTGAAATGTAAATGACACAAGAAAAGTTTTTATAGAGGTTCGAAGATGGGGTAATTCTTCTACTCCTCTCTTCTCCAACTCCTGGAGGAATCCACTAAGTAATGATCGGTTTACAAAGTGGTAACAGTCCAGGATACAAGTCTTGATCACAACGGCCGACTTGATCCTTTGGGACTCGATCGAGACGCCTTGATCACTCACCAGTGGCTTCTCGTGCGACTCGGCTTCTTCACGGGCAAGGCGCCTTGCTACTACTGACTCACTTGCTCAAGCACTTTGGATTTGATCACGAAGCCCTCCAAATGCTTAAGACTTGGTTCACCTTGAACCTTTCTACAATCCTTCTTGGAATGTAGACCCCTTGTTTTCGATATTTTCCTCTTCAACGATTGAAGTTCTCTTTCCTTCACGAGGTAAGTGTTGGATTGATGTACTTGAAGTGTAGGCTTGAGGATTGAGAATGTTTCGATTTTTGATAAGCTTGTATATCTCACGTGTGTCATTCATCATTCTTCTCAAACAAACTCCTCGGCCTTTTATAGTGAACTTTCAAAAATTTGCCCGTTGAAGAGATAGGCTCATTTTTGAAAATCACTTTGCGATCGTTGATCTGCAGCTTCTTGGAATTGCCATTTCCTCGTATGAAATGTTTTATCACCTTTTCGAGTTCGACACGGTGTAGTGCTTCCCATTGGTTCATTTCTTTTGCACGCTTCGGGATCGAGCACTCCAAGAAAGGTAGTATGGAGATATTACTTGTTTAAGTAAATCTCTTGATTTACGTACAACGGTTCTTTTACAGTTATCTCGACTTGACCGCATTTCCTTGCTTTCCCCAGGTGACTTAGAGTCACTTCCAATCATTGGATGACTCTTCCGTCACCCGAGACTTGGCTTCTCTTGAGTTGACTTGACTGATGTTCCACTCAACGCATCTCACCGCTTCTTGATCGAGTTCTGCTGCTTCTTCTTTGTTGTACTCACTCTCACACGAGTTCTCCTTCAAGCCTTCTTGGTTGTCTTCTTGCAAGTTGGAGCGTAGGCGACTTAACTCACTTGGCTAGCTCTAATTGTTACAATACATTTCAAAGCAAGAATTGGGGAGCCAACTTTCTATTCTAAGTTTTACATGGCATTCATCAAAATCTAAACAATAAAATTCCTAACATACGTTCCATGGATGCATAAATTTTTCTCCACTCAAATATTCTAGCCGGCTGACGCCCCACCGGATAAGACGTGGTGACCCGAAATGGGCCTCCCGGTTGGCTTCAATGGGCTGGGTTGAATGCCCGTTATCTTTTTAATACAAGATCGCCGACCTGAAATCTTCTTTCCTTTACTTTCGAATTGTAGTACCTTTCACTCCTTTGTTTATACACGCATTTTCATCTCGGATCTGCACCTTTTTTCTTCAAGCGAGTCTAGCTCGGCTCGGAGCGCGGCCTCATTACGATCTTCTTCAAAATTTGCAATTCAAGGTAGGGGCTCCAATCTCGACAGAATCACCGCCTCTGCTCCATAAGCTAAAGAAAAAGGTGTTTCTCCGGTGGCCGCTCGATGTGTCGATTCAGTATGACCATAGTATGCGGGTAGTTCCTCCGCCAATTGCCTTTAGACTCCTCCAATCTCGCCTTCAACCTATACTTGAGTATTTTATTAACGGCCTCAACTTGTCCGTTCGATTGGGGTGGTATGGAGTTGAGAAATAGTTTTTTATGCGGAAACTTTCACAAAATTTGAAACCTTCGGTTGTCGAATTTCCCATTGTCCGTAACAATCGAATGTGGTATCCGAATCTCACGATAATAGATTTCCATACAAAGCTCACGACCTTTTCTTCATCTATTTTCGCCAAAAGGCTCCGCCTCGCCCATTTTGTGAAATAATCCACCGCCACAATGGCATACTTGACGCCCCTTTGCCAGTGGGTAGTGGTCCGATGAGGTCCATTCCCCATTTGGCAAACGGCCATGGGCTAAATACGAAGTAAGTCGCATTCAGGGATGATATCGACTGTGGTGCAAACCTCGGCATCTCTCACATCTTTTGACGAGGTCGGTTGCGTCCTTTCTCGGGGATGGCCAGTAGTATCCTTGCCGTATTAATTTATATTCCCTCATGAACCTCTCGAAGTGCATAATCTGCATCTGTCTCGGAAAGGCAGCGTAGGAGTGGGATGGAATATCCTCGTTTGTATAGGATGCCGTCTACTAGTGTAAACCGAGCCGCTTGAGTTCGTAGCGTTCGGGCCTCAACTTTGTTTTTCGGGTTGAACTCCTTTCTCTAAGTATTGGATGATTGGGGTCATCCAAGTCCATTCGACGTTTTTCGTCGTATATATTTTCTTTGCACCGAGTGACGGGCGCATGACATGTGTGTGATCATGACATCCGTGATGGCATCCGTCCTGGATCGGAGCCGAGCCGAGCTAAGGCATCTGCTTGCATGTTCTCGGCTCGGGGCACATGTAAGACTTTTGTTTTAAAGTGTGATAATCTCTTCTTGACCAAATCCAGATATTGTGCAATTTTTTGCTCTTTCGCTTCGTACTCGCCGTTGATTTGATGAGCGACCAACCGAGAGTCACTGTGCACCAATAGTTGTTTCGAGGCCCATAGAGGCCGCCATATCTAAGCTTCTTGCTAGAAGCGCCTCATATTCGGCCGTTGTTCGTTGCGGGAATCAAATCGTGCGGCCGGCGAGAGCATTTTTCATTTGGATCGATTATCACGATTCCGCCCCTGCTCGGCTGCGGTGGAAGAACCGTCACGAATAATTTCCATTCTTGGTCTTCCTTGACTTCCAATTGTATGCAAGACGTGAATTCGGCCACAAAATCGGCTAAAGCCTGTCCTTTTATTGCAGTACGTGGTTCGTACATAATGTCAAATTGGCTGAGTTCGACGGCCCACTTAATCATTCGACCGGAAGTATCGTCGATGTAACACTTGTTTCAACGGATAGTTCGTCAATACTATAATCTTGTGTTCTAAGAAATATGGACGGAGTTTCGGCGCGCTGATGATCAATGAATAAGCCAACTTTTCCATTGGTGGGTACCGGAGTTTCGGCATCATGTAACGCTTTGATCGTGTAATAAACTGGATGTTGAATAGAGCCGTCTTAGCTCGATTAACACCGAAATGATAGCATATTCGGATCTTTGCCAAGTACAAATACAAGTCCTCCCCTTGGTCGGTTTTTGTAATATAGGGATTGAAGATAGGTGTTGTTTGAGGGATTCAAAGGCCATCCGTGCTTGCTCGGTCCACTCGAAATTTTTGCTTTTCTTTATAATTTCAAAGAAAGGTTTGCACTTGTCTCGTGGACCGAGAAACAAATCGGTTAAGGGCGGCCAATCGGCTGTTAGGCTTTGTACCTTTTTTACGAGTTTGGGGATTCTAGGTCGGTGATGGCTTTGATTTTGTGCGGGTTAGCTTGATTCCCCTTTGGCTGACCATATACCCCAAAAATTTACCCGAGCCGACCCCAAATGTGCACTTTCTCGGGTTTAACATCATCTTGTACTCTCTCAAAACAGCAAAACATTTTATTAAGATCGTTTAGATGATCGGACATGTACTGATGATTTTACTAGCATGCCATCTACATAGACTTCCATAGTGTGACCTATCATTTTCTCAAACATCTTATTTACTAACCTTTGATAGGTCGCACCAAAGATTCTTCAATCCGAAAGGCATCATCTTGTAGCAAATGAATTCCTCGGCGAGAGAAAAATGAGGTATTTTCTTCATCTTAAGGTGCATCCGTATTTGGTTGTAACCCGAGTATGCATCCATGAAGCTCATCGGCTCGTGTCTGCCGTGGCATCTACCATGTAATCGATATTCGGCAATGGATAAATCGTCTTTTGGGCATGCTTTGTTGAGGTCGGTAAAATCACGCATAGGCGCCATCGCCATTGCTTTTCTTTGCAAAACAGATTGGCGACCCATCGAGGATAGAGGGCTTCCGGATGAATTGATTGTCTAGTAGCTTGTTAACCTCGATCTCGAGTCTTTGCTGTCTATCGGGGCGAGTTTGCGCCTTTTCTCGGATGACCGGGCGGAACGTTAGATCAATATTGAGGCGGTGGCACGCATGCTTGGGGTCATTCCTGGCATGTCTGCGTGAGTCCATGCGAAGACGTCAAGATTATTCCCCAAAATTCGATCAACTCACTTCGATATTGTTCGGGAGATCATGACCAATACGTAGTTAGGCGCCCCTCGCTTGGCCTTCCGACATTGATTGTATCAACTTTGTTCTCTACTGGTTCCGCTCGTTTTTCTTTTCTTGCTTTGCCCCTCCTTGATTGCGAGGGTAATTCGTCTTCACGGCCGGCTCGTTTTTCGATTGCCGTCTCGCTTCTTCCATCATTGGCTCCTTCCCGGCCGGCGTCTGGGATTATCCTCTGAGCGATCACCGCTTTACTGCTCGGACTCCTCCCGGGCAAGGGATTATCTTGTGTGGTTCCACCGGTCCGCCTTGTTCCACCACATTAATCTCCACCGGTCGGAGTTTAAGAGAGCACTCTCGTGACTCCCTTTGATTCCCTTTATGTATAGCTTCGCCATCGAGGCGTTGGGAATTTTATACAAAAATGATATATTGAAACGATTTGCTTTGATATGATAAAGCAATGGCCTCCCAATGATGGCATTGTACTCCAATCGGCATTGATTATTTTGAATGTTGTCATGACAGTCCGTTTATGCAAACCTTGTCCCATTTGGATGGGCAAATCAACTTCTCCGAGCGGGACTATCCTTCCTCCTCCAAACCCCGAGAATCTTTATCGTTACATGGACGGATATAACTATCATCCACGTTTAATCTTGAAATGCTCGGACATAAATGACCGATGAATAGCTTAAGTCAATTAAAATTCTCGTGAACCGGAATACCCCGAGTCGGTGCCGTGATGACCGGAGGGTCGAGAATGAGGATGGACCACCTGGTCGACATCCGCATCCGAGAACACAAAGTGGCCGTGGGTTGGCCTTCCTGATTTCGCCACACGAACTTGTCTTTCGGCATTGGTTGCACTGCCTAACATCGGCTTTTCTTTTCTGTTGGAGCGTCTATCCTCCATTGTGTTGGTATTGATCCAACGACACTTGACATCATGAGGATTTCCCTCCCCTGGTTTTCACCGGGGCGGCGGGGAGAGCCGGATTGATTACGCGCTCCGGGTTGACGCTGAGCTAATGCCGGTGGGGCCGTAGCTCATGAACGTACCTTTTAAGACCGCCCCCCGAACAACCCGCATAATTTCCCCTAATTAGATCTCGGCACTCGTCGATGATCGTGACCTGTCGATTTATGATATGCACGAGAATCGACGCGAATCTAATTTTGACGGCTCAATTTTCGGAGGCCGAGCCGAGGTAACAAATTCAGACCACTGTACTTCATTCCATATGGCCGATGGAGTGTGGGTCAAAGTACTCCTTAGCACGGCGACTTGGCTCGCCTCTTAGCGAGCTCTAAATCCGTAGTCGGATTTTTCCGAGAATGGCCGGAATCGACCCCGACTACCTCTTGTTCTTTCCTTCCGTCTTTTTCTCCCTTGTCGGTGCTCGGGCGGTTACTTGCCATGGCTTCTTCCGCACAAATATGGCGTTCGCGCGGATCGAAATTCTTGATGCGAGGTCGCCCCGATTCGTGGATAGAGTAATTGAACCAAGTCTCGGGGGCTAGTCCAGCCATGGCTGCGATCAAAATGGCGTCATCCGACACCGGCTCCATCTCTCGAACTTGTTTATTGAACCGAGAAATATAACTTTTCAGGGGCTCGTCCTTCCCTTGTTTGATGTTTACAAGGGAGTCTTTAGGCGCGGCTCGGACTTTGGACGTTAGGAAATGTGTCGTAAAGGCGGAGGCCAGATCCCCCCATGCTTGAATGGATCCCTGTGGCAGGGTCCTAAACCAACGGTGGGCTCGGTCGCCCAAAGTCAGGGGGAACGCCCTACAGAGGATGGCATCGCTTGGACTGTATAGTTCCATCCATGCTAAGTACTTGTGAACGTGAGTAGTCGGGTCGGTTTCCCGTTATAGAGACCGACACTGGGGATTTTCAACTTTGGCGGTAACGGGATTGCCAGGATTCCAGGGGAAAATGGCGACGGGGCGGTGGTGGCTCATTACTTGGGGCGGTCTTGAGACTCGTTCGCCATCCGGACCGCCTTCCAATTCGTTCAGACGACGGCGTAGGCGGTGTATTTCTACATCCCGTTCCTGCCATAAGCTAGGGCCTTGGATCTGATTGACCCTGAGTTGCTCCCGCTCATCTGGAAACCTGAGCCGGGAACTTATCGATCGAGCTGGGCGAAAGGGATCAACTCCCAGTCGTCCGGCGAACACTGAGCGGGCATGACGATGTCGCGTTTGCTCCGGAAATGATTCTGCTATGCGACTTTGCTCCTCCTCATCTTCTCTCTGCCGTCTTCTGGTCATGACGGACATGTTCATTACCCGAATGGGCTTCTTGGGCTTCATGGTGGGGAAGTCCGGAATTTGAGGATTAATGTTAACATTTAGTTGTGGGTTGAGTGGGTTAGTGTTTGCAAGGAGTGGAGGAGGTGCTTGAGAGTTTGTGGTGGCGAGAGTTTGCGATATAAGTTGGTTCATTTGTTGTACAAAAGTTGGGTTGGCAATTAACTGAGCAAAAGGAAATAAAGTAGTCTTCCTGCTTAGTTTGGAGCATATTGTGGCCATTTGTAGTCGGCCAGGTTGGTTGTTCAAATGTTGCTCTTGATCAAACGGGCATTTCTCGGCTTGACTCATTTTTCTATTACCCAAAAAGTTAAGTGTCAAACTTTACCTGGTTTTTATTTCACTTGCTTTTGATCGAACTTGGATGGACCAATACGGGCCCTCCTTCTAGCGCCAATTTGTTGACGTGCGTTTTGGTCAATAAGCGAGAAATATGTAAAAGATTTAACACGTGGAAATGAAAACGTGCGTAACGTATGTTTATTTACGGCTAATTATGCCTTTTTTGTATTTTGCCGAGCCGAATATCGGGGTCGGTTTTTCTTATAATTGATTACAATTGCCCTCCTTTTCTTTCCTCCTTTTCCGACTCTTTATACCCCTTTGAGTAAGTGAGTTTACAATAGTCATCTTTGCACTAACTATTCACTAATTAATAAAATAGTTAAAAAACGACACATGTCCCTCTATAGTTGTTGTGCATATCGGCCAAAACTTGCCACTTGTCGACTTCTCTTCATGATTCTCGACATGTGGCGCTTTACTGCATGTACCAATAAAGTGTTCAAGATGGGCATGTGTTTATTTTTACTGAAGGCTGCAGCAAGGTGCGTTTCATCTCGAAACTTGGGCTCGGGGCTCGGGGCTCGATAGAGTCGTGTTGCGGTTGGGCTCGGCAGTTGGGCTCGGCGGCGGGCGAGCCTAATTAAATGGCGTGTTGTTGTACATCATTGTTGACGTCACCTGTGGGTCACCTATTCGAATATGTGTCGGTGATGACGTGGATTAATTTTTCATCAATTTTCATGCAATGTAAATGGTCGACCCGCCACGTTCTTGCAGGACTTCAAAGTGTCATGGTCGGATTCTCATATTCGGCAAATTGAGGGTGGAAAGGCCATTCAGCTCATTCTTGATCAAAATTCTGGTACAAAATTTTTCTTGTATATTAAATGATTAAATTACAATATTTATTTTTTAATTGTGACAATTAAATTAAAGACGAGGAATATTATTGGATTTTAGGATGTGGGTTTGCTTCCAAAAATAAATATTTATTTGGACGTGTCAGCATGAAGATCAAGCTTGTTCCTGGTGACTCTGCTGGAACAGTCACTGCCTTTTACGTATGTTTTCAGTTCAAGCAATGGTTTTTATTCATTTGACAGATGTTATAATAAAGATACAGATAGAAAGGATAAAATACAAATATATTGGCTCTCATAATTAATATAAAATACTAAATGTAAAAAATTGTACGTCTAAGTTTCTAACTAAAGGAGGAGTTAAATGATCAAGCCTAAAGACATAAAGCTAAATTGCAATTTCCATCCTGTAGCTAATAGGGGTGTTGGCAATAATAGCGCTGTAAGAATCACCATTTGCAAAAAAGTCTTATAATTTTCAAAATACTATTCACTTTAGTCATTTTGGTCTCCAAAAATTGGAAAATTTCTTTGGAAAAATCCACGTGTCCACATTTTTAGTCAAACATCATTGCTGATGTACAAACTAATTCCGCTTATAAGGACACCATTCAAGTGAGTTAGCAATATGACAAAACTGGGGAAAGAAGCACTCATTTGGAGGATGCATATAAACGAAATTGTTCCGGCAAATTTACTAACGCCCGGAGATCAAAATCGAGAGTTTTTGATAGTATATTACAGAATATTTTTGTGAATCATAAATTTTGTAGGAATATTATTGTAAATCTCTGATTCGTGACTAAAATTGCAATTCACCAAAAATTAATATCAATGTCCATTAAAATAAAGATGGAAGAAAATCATATTTCCATTTTTGTAATACTAATTTTGGGTGCTTGTGACGGATGAACTCGGACACGGACAATGTACGAGACGAGCTGGATTTTGAATTCTGGGCAATCGATCGGGACAACCTTATACTTGTCCAAACTAATGTTTATGCTCACGGGAAAGGTGATAGGGAGCAAAGGATCAACCTTTGGTTTGATCCATCCGCGAGAATTCCACACCTACTCCATATTATGGAACCATCATCATGTCGTGTAAGCTGATATAGCTATATTATATCATGTGGTAATAGGTCAAATTGGCCGTTCACGTTTTTTAAAAATAAAAAATAGTCATACTTTTCAAACACATGTTTTTTTAAATATTTTGGCTGAAAAAACCCATGATTATATCATTCTTGTATACTTTGCTTCTGTATTAATTTGGACATTTTTCAAAAACAATTGATGCGGTGCATTTCTCGGTACCGAGATATAATCTCAATCCCGAAACATGTTTCTCGGTACTGGAAATGTACCAGTCCCCAAAAATAAATAAAAAGGGCAACTGGACAATTGAACTAAAAAAAATGGATAAAAATATGTTTGTGAGAAATATGACTAAAAACATTTTTTTATTGACAAATGGCAAAAAATCCGACGGACTCTTGTATTATTCATGATTGATAGTTATATTTTACCGGCATTGAGCTTATTTAATCTGATTGTACTCTTAACACACTCTTTCCCACATGGTTTGATTCAATGTGACCCCCACCCAACAAACTTTGCACGTAGCTAATTTAATGCAAACAAGATTTTCTAATACTTTAGTTACATACTTGCATCACACTAATTGCCATCACGAGTGTACATTTTATACCAAAGGGACCTCCATTTCATGAGAAGATGGCCTTTAATCGTGTATTTCAACATCATCGTTACATACCAAATGTGTAAAATTGATTTGCTAAACTGCAATTTTAGTGTTTATTATAGTGGAGTGGCAAAATTGATCCGATCCCATAAAAATCATGTTTGCAAAAAGAATTAAACCCTACAAATTTTTTAATAAGTTGTGAGTCGATTGGAGGGGAGGAGATAAATCTCAAAGAAACCGAGATATCTGGGTTCGAACCCCACTCAACACCCTTATAAAATGGTCGGGGGATACCACTTAAGGTCAAGCTCGTGGTTTTGAAAGAAATTGAAAGATACGAGGTTTGAACCCTAGCTAGTCAATACCCTTAGAAAACATTCATGAATTCCTTTTCCCCTCAAAGTTTTAAAAATCGATCGACAAAATTCCAGTGATTTTTCGTTACAATTCGTTTAAAAAAATTAAACGACTCAAATATTAGCGAGATTTTTAATTGCAAGTTGATTTTGCAAAATGTGATTTTTATAGGATTAGTTCTGTCAATCCCTATATTTATAGGATCAATTTAGCAATTTCGCCAAAACTGATGTCATAAATACACACATGACATGCACTGATATTATTGAAATAGAATATAAAATACCTTATGCAACAGAAATTCCTTATTAATTGGTTGTACACATAAAAGTTTATATACATTTTACATTTATTATAATCAATGCACTTTCTATTCCACTACTTGGATGATTGACATGTGTATATACATTTAAAAGTCAACAACACATGTTTATCTTGTAAACATATGGTTATGAAGTGGAACATCAAAAGTGAAACAAAAAATCTATTTCCGAGGACATATAAGAATTTAAAATGCATTGACTTTGACCTTTTTCTTGTAGCTTCTCCGTGGACGAAGTACCCATTAGGGTTTACAAGAACAATGAAGCTAGAGGAATTCCATTCCCGAAATTCCGGCCAATGGGAGTCTACTCCACTCTCCGGGAGGCCGACGATTGGGCTACCGGAGGCGGTCTCGAGAAGATAGGCGGAGTAAAGCTCCATTCTATGCCTACTACAAAGATTTTGATATCGAAGGTTGTCCCATGCCGGGCCCATCTAGGCTGCGCCTCCAACCCTAGCAATTGGTGGGAGGCTGCATCGTACCAACAATCTGAGCCCCTGATCAAGCCAAGCGTTATCATTGGGTCCGTATGAACCACATGATCTACGATTACGCACCGACAAGTCCCGTTACCGGATACCCCACCGAATGTGTGGCTGGAATTTGATTCCCGGGTTTGCTAACGGATCAATGGTCAATTGCTTCGGTTGTCATGCTTTAAAAGCTTGTACGTATTTAGATTAGCCCATGCATATTTAAGGGTACAAAGGGTAGTGTGAAATTAATTTTTTTTTCTTTCATATTAAAAGCCTATGTCTATATATACTTAAAGGGGTGGGGTGGTGCATAACGTGAATGTCATTTTCTTGGTACAATGTTGTGTCTGTATTTGCTGCGTATAGTTTGGGCGAATAATGGTTGTGCGTGATTGTGAAAAGGATGTAATTTTTTCGGTTTGGGCATATATTCTATAAAGCAAGTTGTTATGATTTCTTGAATTGTTTGTTTTTGTTGTTTAAAAATATTGGGAAGGTTTTGTTTCAGAAAAATGGCTAAGTACTTGAAGTGTATGGCTAGTCGAGGCAGATTCGATTCAATCTTGTGCAAGATTTAAAATATCCCGTATACAAAGTCTAACGGTTCCGGCATTTGTCTCTAAGATACAACGACTATATATTTTGATTTCGAGTTTATAACACTTGCAAAACCAAAACACAAAATAACAACAAAATGTTTCGACTTTTCAAGCTTTTGAATGGGAGGAATGTCAATATGCTCGAATGCAAAATGATCGTTTATTATCCGATGATTTTCGTGTATTTCGTATGTCATTTCATCTGCGGGGTTCAAATTATATAGGCAACAAAGTACCCATATGGAAAGATCATGTCTTTTGGGCTCGAAAAAGACAGTGTACCTGAAAACAGGCAGCATCTGTTCACCCTTTTGCATCGACACACGACCAGGCGCACGGTCCGTGCGTGGATGCGAACCAAAATGATAATGTTTTGACTTGACGTACGACCCGACGCATGGGCCGTGCGTCCGCCAGTGCTCGGATGCGAACAAGTCCGTCTTGACGCACGACCCGACGCACGAGCCGTGTGTCAGTCCGTGCTCGGATGTGCACACTTTCTCGTTGGAAACTTTTTATTAATTAATCAAAATTAATTAATTATTTATTTTAAAGGATTTTGGTCCAAAAAGAATAAGGGCCTTGAAGCCCAAGCCCACGGCCCGCGACCCACGACCCAGACCCGGGGTCGGCTCTGGGCGGCGGCGGCGGCGTGCGCGTGCGTGTGTTTTGAACTAAACCCACAAGCATGTAGGTCCGCACTACTTTAAAAACTTGGGTGCCCCCAAGGGTCCAAACCCATAAGTCCAACTTGGGATATATCAAGTGAGCAAACTTTATCTCTTTTCCTATGTGGGATGGAACATTTCTCCTTCCCCACATTTTCTATTTTTCATACCATTTTCTAGTATTGAGTGGCTAATTTCTAGCATTAATTTCTCATTCACCCTGAATTGGTTTTGAGAAATTTTAAATGTTATTCTCATCTACTCTCTTAGTAGAATTTTTACAAATAATTTAATTCCATTTTTCACTAAAAGAAACCACTTAATTATTTGGTCAAAATAGGGTCAACACCAATTTTACCAAACAACAATTTCAACAATCCCTCACATGAATGAAATTAATGCATGTGTGTATGCGGATCGCATGAAAGTCTCGTGATTGTTATTGCATCAAGATAGGTAGCTTGTGGCTTTGAACCTTCCTTAGTAAAATACTATCGTTTAGTAGCTGCTAGTGACGCGATGTCTTGAACTACTCGGTAGTTTGTGTAAACTAAGACAACAACACTTACACAATAACAACTCTAACACTTTTGTTCTCACGTTGTGTCCATTTCGCCCGCCCATATCTTAGATTCATAAGCGTTTCTTTTAGCGGCCATTACTTCTCGCTTATATAGGTGATCTCCTATTGAAGAGTATCCCGACATACTCCACCTTTTGGTATAGGAATCATTAAAAGTCTTAAACTTAACCTCACCACATTCAAAGAGTTTTCATTAGCTTGGATGTTTCGAGAATGAGCTAACACATTTTTCAAGTGTTTCAAATTTGAACATTCATAACTCGGTTGTCCCATTGAACCAAGGTATTAGGATCTCCAATTCACAAGGTTGGAGTTCTTTGCTATGAACATCCTTTAGTTTGTGGATTTTAAACCCATTCTCCTTAACAATTTATACAATTGATCTCGATTTATGCCTTTTGTAAGTAGATCCGCAAGGTTTTCCTTTGACTTCACGTATTCAACCGAAATAACCACATTCAAAATCAACTGTCTAAAGGTATTGTATCTTCGACGTATATGTCTAGACTTACCATTATATGTAATACTTTGAGCCATTCAATTGATGATTGACTATCACAATGTATCAAAACAAAGAGGCAGGATGTTGGAATATCCTCTAAAAAGTTTAAGCCGTTCTCGCTTCTTCTACACTTTATCTAAAGCAATAAACTCGGAATCCATGGTGGATCGAGCTATGCACGTCTGCTTAGAAGACTTCCACGACACCGCTCCTCCACCTATTGTGAAGACATATCCACTTGTGGACTCGAGTCTTTTGTGTCGATATCCAATTGGCATCACAAGATCCTTCTAATACTCTTTGGATATCTCGTATAGAGTATTCCATAGTTCATGGTATACTTTAAATATCTAAGTACCCTTGTCACGGTTTTCCGGTGATTTGTACTCGAGTTACTTGTGAACCTACTTAGTTTACTCACTTTGAATATGCAATGTCCGGGCGTGTGCTATTCGTTAAGTACATCAGTACCAATTACCCTTGTATATTCCAAATTTAAGAAACTGTTCGCCTCTATTCTTGGCCAAGTGTAGACTTAGATCTACAAGTGTCTTAGTTTGTGGGACTATCAAAAGCATTAAACTTTCTAAGTATGCTTTCGACATAATGATATTATGACAAGACAATTCCATCCGAAGCTATAGAGATTTTAATCCCTAATATAACATCGATAATCCCATATCTTTCATGTCAAAGTTCTTCTTCAACATGTTCTTACTATTCACGATTAAATCATGACTACTACCCATAATCAATATATCATCTACATAAAGGCATACTATGACGTAATCATTTGTAGTACCTTTAATGTAGGCACACTTGTCACATTAATAGATTTTGAAACTGTTTGACTTCATAGTCGAGTCAAACTTTTCATGCCATTGCTTAGGTGCTTATTTTAGTCCATAAAGTGACTTAACAAGTTTACACACCTTTCGCTCTTGATCGGGTGCAATGTACCCCTCGGATTGATGCATATATATCTCCTCTTTAAGCTCACCATTCAAGAAGGCGTCTTAACGTGCATTTGATGTATCTCAAGGTTATGCAAAGTCGCAATAGCAATGAGAACATGAATGGACGAAATCCTCGTAATAGGAGAATATGTGTCGAAAAAGTCATATCCCTCCTTTTGTCTAAACCCTTTAGCTACCAAACGGTCTTTATACTTGTCAATAGATCCATCTATTTTATACTTCCTTTTAGGGATACATTTGCATCCCAAATGTTTGCAACTCGGTGGGAGATCAACTAACTCCCAAGTATGATTTTGCATGAAGGAATCTATCTCATTATTGATAGCTTCTTTCCAGAGATGAGCTTCTGGACTAGACAATGCTTCTTAAATAGTTTTCGGTTCGTTTTCTAACATATGAGTTGGAAAATCAGGATCAAAAGACTTAGCTACTTTTGTCCTTTTACTGCGTCTTGGTTCCTCTTCATCATCACTTTGCGGTAACCTTGCAGTTTCATAAGTTCGTTTACTGGAACTTTCTTCTTTCCTTTCTTTATTCGAAAAGATATTCTTGATGAATACAAGATTCCTTGATTCAATGATCATACCTTCATTTATATCAGGAATAGCTGATTTGTGCACTAAAAAGTGATATGCACTACTATTATTAGCATATCCAATGAAAGCACAATCGATCGTCCTCGGACCAATTCTAACTTATTTCAACTTAGGTACTTCAAATTTAGCCAAACACCCCCACACTTTGAGGTATTTATATGACGGTTTATGTCCCTTCCATAACTCATATAGAGTTTCATTTCTACCTTTGTGTAGGATCTTATTAAGATTGTAGTTTGCGAAAAGTATGGCTTCCACCACAAGTTTTGAGGTAAGCCGAGGAACTTAACAACATCGCATTCATCATCTCCTTAAGAGTATGATTTTTGCGTTCTCAACTCCATTTGATTGAGGTGAGTATGGAGCGATTGTTTGATGAATTATACCCGCTTCCGAGCAAAATTCTTCAACCGCAAAGAACATACTCTCCGCCTCTATCACTTCGAATCATCTTAATTTTCAAATTAAGCTGATTTTTAACTTCATTCTTATATGTTTTAAAAGCTACTAAAGCTTCATCTTTGGCTTTCAAAAGATACACATAACAATATCTTGCATAAATTTTAAATCACACATATTTGTATGAATTAACTGAGTGGTTTAGAAATTCTCAGATTCTTGAATGAAATGGTGCTTTGGCCAATTTTGCTTCAACACAAATTTCGCATTTGTCTTGTGAATTGGTTTTTAAACGTAGGTATTAATTCTAGATTCACTAACCTTTTAATTGTGTTGAAGTTTACGTGTCCTAATCTATCATGGCATAAATTAGAATAATCTAACAAGTAAACAAAAGTAACGTTTTTATTCTTCGCCTCTTGGCGGAAAACAGATTTCATTACAGACATCTTAAAAAGCCCTTATCAAGGTAGCCCTTACAAAGAAACTGACCATTCTTGGTTATTACAATCTTATCGGACTCAAACACTAGTCTAAACTCGGCCTTACTAAGCAAAGGACTGAAAACCAAATTCTTGCGGATGTCCGGGACATGCAACAATCTACAAGCGTAAGCTCCTTTCCGAAAGTCATCTTGAGCACAAATGTGACGAGTAGCCCCGGTATCTATCCACCACTCCCTTGGGTTATCCACTATATTGGCTTTAAACACAATGGCGGTGTGATTGAGCTCAACATGTCAATTGGAACCGATTTGTCCTCCGTCACATTGACTTGTTGGTTGCCACCTTGATTGCCCTTTTTTGGTGTCGACAATCCTTGGCCATGTGGTTCGGTTTACCACGATTATAGTAATTCCCCTTGAACTTTTTGGCCTTTTCCTTGTCTTTCCCGAGTGCTTGCATTTCTTGCTAGTGCTCGATTCAGAAAGATTGGCCTTGGCCTCCATTCCGGACTTACTAGATTTCACTTTTGATTTTCGGTTGTCTTCCTCAATCCAGAAGACGAACAATCAGTCCTCAAGCTCCATCTCTTTGCTCTTATGCTTGAGGTAATTCTTGAAATCCTTCCACAATGGCGGCAACTTTTTGATTATAGCAGCCACTTGAAAGGATTTGTTCAAATCATCCCTTCGTACACTAAGTCGTGAAGTATGATCTGAATCTCTTGAACTTGCCGATCACCGTCTTGGTGTCAACCATCTTGTACTCGAAATTTGCGACAACAAATTTCTTTGTGCCGGCATCTTCCATCTTGTACTTCCTCTCCAAAGAGTCCCATAACTCTTTGGGCGTTTTAAACGTCTATAGACATTATAGAGGATGTCGGCTAGCCCGTTCAAAACATAATTGTGACATAGAAAATCGTTGTTATGCCAAGCATCCACAGCGATTCTCTGGTTGTTGTCGATTTCTTTATCACCAACGGTAGGGGGTCATCCTTCAGAAAACGAGACAGCCCCAAGGTGGTAAAGTAGAACAGCATTTTTTGTTGCCAGCTTTGAAGTCGACGTCGGAGAATTTGGGCGGCATTTCGCCGTGAATAGGAGCAGCAGGCATTGGTGGGAATGAAATTGAAGCCATCGTCTTGAACAAAAACTTATCTTTTATCTTGCGATTGTTGTTTAAAAAATTTGGGAAGGTTTCTATTTCAGAAAAATGGCTAAGTGTTTGAAGTGTATGACTAGTCGAGGCCTGAATTTGATTCGATCTCCATGAAGACGAAAAATGCCCCGTATACAAAGTACTAACTGGTTCGGCATTCGTCTCTAAGATACAACGACTATTTCAATTTCGAGTTTGACAAAGACTTGCAAACCCGAAACACAAATGAACAACAAAATATTTATGACTTTTCAAGCTTTTGAATGGGAGGAATGTCAATATGCTCGAATGCAAAATGACCATTTATTATCGATGATTTTCGTGTGTTTCGTATGTCATTTCATCTGCAGAGGTTCGGATTATATAGGCAACAAGGTGCCGCTTAAGACAGATTTACATCGAGCAGCGCATCTGTTCATCCTTTCGCATCGATGCGACCAGCGCACGCCCATGCATGTGCCCGTGCGTGGATCTGAACAAAAATAACAAAGTTTCGACTTGACGCATAACCCGATGCACGGGTGTGTCGTCCGCCCGTGTCTTGAATGCGAACAAGTCTGTCTTGACGCCGCGAGCCGTCGCGTCGGCCGTGCTCGGATGTGAACACTTTCCCATTGGAAACTTTTAATTAATTAATTAAAAATTAATTAATTATTTATTTTAAATATTTTTGGTCCAAAAAAATAAGGACCTTGAAGCCTAATCCCACGGCCCGGACCAGGGGTCGGGTGGGCAAGCCGTCTTGGGCGGCGGCGCGCGTGTGTGCTTTGAACCAAACCCACAAACATGTAGGTATTCACCCCTTTAAAAACTTAGGAGCCCCCAGGGCCCAAACTCATATGTCCAACTTGGGATGTATCGAGTGAGCAAACTTTGCCTCCTTTTCTTATGTGGGATGGAGCATTTCTCATTCCCCATATTTTTCATTTTTATATCATTTTCATTTATTAAGTGGCTAACTTCTAGCATTCTTATTTGTGAATGATCCTACCGAGAAAGTGTAGATCATTCTTGCTAAGTCCATGAGGTAACTTCATGTACATGGGTACTGGGGAAGTCCATGAACGTCCTCTAAGTAATAACTAGCTCGGCAACACCCAATTAAAAGGGTGTCGGGATTGTCTTGAGGAAATATCTCATATGCTTAGGTCAACATGGTTCTAGTATTGTAAAAAATGCACAATAATAAGTTAGTCGGGAATACTTACAAAAGAATGAAGATGGCTATTATACTCTAGACATTGAGCCTAATGGGCCTTATTTAGTAGACTTGCCTCGTAGGTTATTTAAGCCGTTTGGACTTTGCATAGTAAATTAGGTTTGTGGGGCATTTATCATGATGACAACTTAATTTGGTGTAATTATAATAATGTTGGATTTTAAATAATTGATCAAATAAATAATAATTGAAAGTCGAATTTAACCACATATATATATATATATATATATATATTAATATTTATAGGATTTGGATCTAGTGAGTCATATAATATAAATAAGTACGTGAGACCAAATCTGGATCGTTGACCTCTTCTTTTTAACGATGCAGATTTAATTGATTTTTATTTTAGTTTATATTTAATTACGGGTTGTTAAGGATAAGCGGGTAATTTGTTTGAATATCGATAAAAAATGGGAGTTATTTTTAGTAGTGCCGTTCACATTCTAGATTTTTGGGATTTGTTTGAAACCATATCTCTGACCTTATCCGAAGCGTGAGTAATATGTTGCTTATTGAAGACAAATATGTTTGTTTTTTTGGATATATTTGAAACTGTATCTCAAGAAATTCTCTTTTCTTTTCACAGTCAAACTTGTAATTAATATTAGCGCATTCCGTTGGGCAAAATATGTTGCTTATTGAGGACAAATATATTGTTTATTTAAGCGGACAATGTTGCAACCACACATTATTCCTTTCGATTTGTCTTTTTATATATATGTAATTTTGTTGCTTATTTATGTCAACTATGTTGCTTATCAAGGACAAATATGTTGCTTATTTAAAGCGACAATGTTTCTAAGTATCTTTGCTTTTTTATGTGGACTGTGTTGCTTATTGAAGACAATTATTTTTCTTATTTAAGTAGACAATGTTGCTAAGATGGGTGCAAATCTGTTGATTTAAATAGGTCATATGTCTTGTATATATGTATTTTTGTTGCTTTTGTATGACAATTGTATTGCTTATTAATGACAAATATGTTGCTTAGACATTGTATATTTGTTGCTTATAAATATTACATAATTTTGGTATGGTTTTAGATGGTAAGATAACATCTATGTTGTTGTGTGTAACTTCCCTAATTTCATGGGATATGATAGATTGGTTTGGACTAATATATCCCCTTTATCAATTTAATTAGGTATTTTTATATATTTTAAGCATATTTATTATTAGTCATTGAAATTTGTTGATCTCAGTAGTCCGCATTTAGTCTTACGTACTTACCTAAGCATTGGTCTCATATAATCTCTCCCATATATATATATATATATATATATATATATGGATGGATCTCATGTGTGGCGAGACTCTTACTTACCATGTGGCGGTGTGAATGATCCCATCCATCCATCCTAATTAATCAACGGTTTAGACTAGAGCTAAAAATACACCATTTTGCAATTATTTTATATATGTAATAAGGGCAAATCGGTAACTAAAATTAATACCATATTTAATTATCTAAAATCAAGGGATATATTCAATATCACCTTTCCATAACAAATACACCTAATCATGAGCCAAAAAAATGGTGTCACCTTCTTCTTCACTATTCATTGACGAAAAAACAAATGCAATTTAGGAAAAAAATATGCACCAAATTCACGAAAATAGTCCCATCCGCCATTTTTGAACAACAAAGAAGGTATACGAAATGGGCGTCAAGATGCGCTCGATCACACCAAACACATGTTGATAGATGAACTAGATGAAGCTGCGATTCGGGCGTTTTGTCCAAGTATGTGCGTATCTTTGTGAAAAAAACAAATTTTAGTTGTTCATCCTATCGTTATGTGACAAAATCATACATCGTAATTTTTCGTTTATTTTGGTGTATAAAATGAAAAGGATTGTATATGCGATTATTGTAATGTTGGTGTATGTATATGCATATTATTGTGCACATATAAGCATGCAATACGAGTAGGATAAATACTTATCCGATGGTATGTTGTTATGCGTATTTTGGTAAAAATGCAGAGGTTTTTAATATTGTGCCTATGGAAGCATTATTTGGTGTATATATATATATATATATATATATATATATGTATGTTTTTGTGCTAGTATAAAATGAACTATGGCACATTTTGGATGTATAATTGAGAGTAAACATTGAAACTTAAATTGGTATAAAAATATCTACTATATTGTACATTGGAAGCATATGTTAGTGTATACATTTGCATAATTCGGTGTTTTATAAGCATAAAAATATGGTATAGATTAATTCAAATATAGTATCCCAAAATCATATTTTGGTGTACACTTGTCAATATTGGGTGATAATATAAGCATTGTTAGATGTTTAATTGAGAATATTGTATACTAATATTGACAATATTATATATTTTGAAAATTATTTTGTGTATACATTTGATTGATTTGGTGTACAAATATGCAGATTTTAATGATAAAAGTATCCGACGCATTGTAGTGCGAGAGCCAGATTAAAAGCGGGATACAAGTGGCAAAATTGCATTACACAAGAGTCGTACATGTCCCGAGCAACCAACAGAATGAGAAACCCTATTTTCACCAATTTTCAGTATTATACTATGCAAAAACTCAGTACAATACAATGTCAAAGCTTTGATGGTCAAAAATATTGTGTACAATTACATTGCACAATTCTTCACTGTATGTATGCCAAGTTACTATTAATTATTCATTATTTCATCATCAATTATGCACCAAAATAATTTATCTTTAATGTTTTGGTATTTTTATAGTATAAAACAGGGTCAACACGGTGAGATCCCCCATTTCCAACAAGTTTCAGTAATATACTAAGCAAAAACTCAGAACAAATACAATGTGCACATTTCAATGGTGAATTTTTTTGTGTACAATCACATTTCTCAATTCATCATTATTTGTGTGCCAAATTACTATTAAATGTTTACCACTTCGTCGTTAATTATACACCCAAAATTAATTTGTCTTTCAAATTTGTGTATTTTAAACGAATCCGCATTGTATTACAAAAAATGCATCATAATAGTACTAACAGTGCACATAATACTTCAAAAATATGCACTAAAAAAAGTCATTAACACTTGCAAATAAAACAAGCTTGTGGATAACATATATACAACAAAAGGTGCTAAAAATGTACCATAATGCTATTAATTGTGCACTATTTCTTTACTAACTATACACCACAAATAATCACATCTAAAAACATAACAGACATATTGCAACAATGCACTGGTAAAAATACACCAAAAATGTTATTAAATAAGCATTGAAATTTCATAGTCTAATCTAATAAACTACGCTAAAAACGTACTTAGAACACCTCATCTAATAAAACACACAAATGTCCATGTCAATTCTACTTGTCATTGAATTTTTTTTTAACCAAATCAAGAACCATGTCTTTCTCTTGGTTCGGGTTATGCATTAAATTATATGGCGGTATACTTGTCCTCAACTTGAGCATCGCATATTTCGCCCGATTTGGCGACCTTAGACCTCTTATTAATATTACGTCCATCATCGTCTAGCCCTGCAGATGCCGGTCTTTTTCTGTCTCCTTTAGCCATATAAAATTCTCAACCTGGTATTAACAACATAAATAATCGTAAGGCAAAACTCAATAATCAAGCATCAATAAAATACACAATTGAAAAACTAATTGTGCACTGTATGAACCTTATTTGTATATTAGAATAAAATTATTTAAACACCATGTGTGTTGATGCATTTCATGGACTATATATGCACATGACCAAACCTAGCAAATGCACCAAAACACATCTTTCGTTGCACAATAATAATACTAAATAAGCACCAATACATATATTCATGGCTCATTCTTTTTTTTAATGCAGGGGTTAAAACAACACCACACTAGAAGTAACTATACACCAACATATAACTAAAAGTTCATCATTCTTAAGTAAACTATACACCTAAAAAACAAAGTAGGAATTACAAAAATAGAGCATGTTATACTAACACATTTCACGAAAGCAGGTTTCAAAAACATTAAAAAAACAATATATGCACATGACCGAACCTAGCAATGCACCAAATATATTTTCATTGCACAATATCAATACTAAATATGCGCCATTACTAAGACAACACCATACTAAAAGTAAATATACATCAAAATATAACTAAAAGTGTATCATTCTTCAATAAATTGTACACTAAAAAAACAAAGAAGGACTCGCAAAATTAAAGCATGGTATACTAATACATTTCACAAAAACTGTTTCAAAAACATAAAATAAAAACAATCATTCTGCAAACAAACTACATACATACACATGACACTCATAACTTCCCCCCCCCCCAACATAAAATGTTACACCCCCCAATAACTAAAATTACATCATTTTTATCAAAATTTACACCAAAAATCTCCAACAAAGATGCTCGTTCGCACAAAAATATTCCCGAAAAACAAAAAAAAAAAAAACCATAAGAGAGCAAGTTATATGATACACATCTGAGACACATTTCACCAAAACCCAGTTTCATAAAAAATAAAAGAATCAACAAATCTGCAAAACAAGCCAAATACACGAACGTTACACTCGTAAATTCCACTCTGTAGCTCAACTTACACCATCTCATATCAATAACATAAAAATTACACAATCTATTAACTAAATATACATCGTTTTATCAACTTTTATACCAAAAATCTCTACCAAATTTGTACTATTTCGCACAAAACATCTCCGGACACAAAAAAAAAAAAAAGAAAATTGCACATACAAATTGAAAATCAAAACCTAGATACTTGAGGAATAAAAAAATAAAAACAAACAAAAATGTTTACTCTTCTTACTACAAATTACTTCAAAGATAAAAATGGACATAAGCATGGTTCAACAAAAAATAAAAAAAACATTTAAGGTTAAAATCCTTACTACCAAAATCTCCAACCAAAACTTAAATATAATGATATCAAACACTTACCTTTACCAACTATTTGAATAGCGAGTGTGTTGTTGTTGAAACCAAGAGGAGAACCTTCAAAACGATGAAAAAGAGAGAAAGAACAATAGAGAGAAACAAGATAATGGAGTTTTGATTTTTATGAAACATAGTTTGGAGAGAAAGACAAGAGAGAGAAACAAGATAATGGAGTTTTGAGTTTTACAAACAGAGTTTAGAGAGAAAGCGAGGATCAATTGATTGAAATCCCAAAAAGAGGGGTTATTAGGGGTTACCATAACTGCCAAGTTCTTTTGTTTATAAAAGACCATTGTGCCCTTAATTGGGTGAAATTAAATATAAAATAAAAAAAATCGAAAAACAATTGGGCCTTAGGATTTGTCAGATTAATGGCTTATATTGGTCCACATTGCCACATGGTAAGACCCCTACCACATTTGATCCTATATATATATATATATATATATATATATATGGGATCCAATGAGACCACTTATTATAGTGAGACAATGTGGACTCATCTCAACTCTCATTTATCTATATCAATGGCAAAGATAAATAGGGGTTATAATTACATTAAACATTTAATTAAGGCAAAATAAAGGGTATAATTGTCAAAACAAACATGTGAGGGACCATCCAAATATGGAATCGGTTATTAGGAGAGAGAGAAATCACGTAGGGAGAGAGAAAATCGTGAGAAAATCGCTACCGGAGAGAGAAAATTATGCATGTGCTCGCCATGTGGTATCATGTACACTTATCATATATTTGTTGTATACTTAACACTATATTATCAGTATGTTTAACATAATTTTACTTTGCATATTAAAATGATCAAACAAAAACATGTGGGGACCGTGAATCAATGAATCGATTATATATATATATATATAGAGAGAGAGAGAGAAATCACGCTCATTAACATGTGGGGACCGTGGATTAAGTATAATCAGTTATAGAGAGAGAGAGAGAGAGAGAGAGAGAGAGAGAGAAAATCACGCTCATTATTGTATTGTATATTTAACATATATTTAATGTATATTTAACACTATTGTGTTGTATATTTAGCATATTTGTACTGCATATTACAATTGTCAAACAAAAATATAAGTATACAACAAAACATATATAAGTATACAGCAAAACACATATAAGTATACAAAGAAAAAAAAAAAAGTATACATCAACATAAATACATACATAAAAATTAACTACTTATACAAAGAAAAACACACATATAAGTATACATCGAAAAACATATAAGTGTACAGTAATCCTAACTGCCTCCTTGCAGGCTCTCGTTTTCTCTACGTCATCATCGTCTTCTTCACCAATCCTCCAATCCTAAGATCAAAAAGCTCAAACTCGAGCTCGTCGGGCAGATGCTGAAACATGGCGACAAACCGCTCCCCACCTTCCACCACTCTGGTCACGACACCAACCAACCGTCCCTGTAAAACGCGTCGACGACGTCGTTGAGTTCAAAACCCTTAACAATCTCCTGCAAACCTCATTATTTCTCTCCCTCCACAAACTCAACATGACCATGAAGCATTTATCAACATTCCATTTATGAATGCTTCATAAAGTTGGCAATAAATTCCTTAACAGATTCAATATTCGACACCCATCTATCCACCAATGTCTTGAGCCCTGCAACATCCCAACACATAATGCAATATTTGCAGCTTATAAAAAGATGCCAACCCGTTTCTAACTCCTCATTACAAAGAACGGGGCGGACCTAGGATTAACAAATCGAGGGGGCCAACTTGGGGTGATAGGGATCGAGATGCGGTACCCACACATGTTCGAGATCCTAATGGGATGCTACGAGTAACTTTTTCTAGGTTTTAGATCATTCAACTACCCCTTCATCCCAATAAGATAGGCCACATTTTTTTTTCTGTCTATCCCAAATTATATATGCTTACTTCCTTATTTAGATGATTAATTGCACAATAATAGACTAAACTACCCCTATTTAATTCACTTTATTTGAGACCAACAATGATATACTCCCATTTAATGAAAGGGCAAAGTAGTAAGAATATGGAAAAAAAGATTATGATCCTAATTATATTTATTGGTTTTTTCTTAATCTGCATGAAATACTCTACTTGCATATCTTATTGGGATGGATGGAGTAATATATATGATTTCTTAATATGGTTTGAGATGAGTACAAGTAGTATTAATATCATAGGATTTGGGTAGAGATACTCGAGCGCTAACAATTAGAACGAATTATCCATCATTTATCTATATATGTTTTATTATTATATATGATAAATATATTTAAATACGTTTTAATTGCATCAAAAAATTGTATCAATATTCGTAGTTAAATTAAATATTTCCAAATACATCAATAAATTCTAATCGAGATGTATACTCCACAATTTTAAATATTATGACATATATCAAGATATACACAATAGTTTATTCAAACTTAAAGGTAATAATCATGAGTTTGTGTGTTTTACAACAAATTTTATTGATCAATAATTTGGGTTGGCAATAAAAATACTAAAATACTACATATAGATATATATATTGATACATATACATATACATATATTTATACACACACACACACACACACAGACACACACACACACACACACACACATATATATATATATATATATATATATATATATATATAGGGGTTGGTTCTTGTGAGACCATATATTGGGGTGAGACCGTGAGACCTAATCAACCGTTGCAATTTAACAATGAATGGATGAGATTGAAATAATAAATATAGAAGCATTCTCAACCATTATTTTCGTGTGAGGGTATTATAGTAAAAACACAAAAAAATCGGTCAGTCAATGATAATAAACAAGATATGCATGATTCAAACTTACCTTATCTAATATTTATAATTTAGGAGGTGCAATAAATGATAATCTCCACCAAAAAAATATATGATTGAACCATACATTGTATTATCACCGCCCAAAAAAAAAACAATTTATCTTGTACATTGATGCAAACGTATTTTAACTAAGTATGCAACATGGAGATGAATTACATATATTGATGCAACCTATTTTAACTAAGAATGCACCAAATTGTAACTAAGAATGCAACAAATTGTAACTAACAATACATTGACCCATACAAAGTGAATACACCAAATTGTAACTAAGAATGCAACCTATTTTAACTAACAATATATTGATGCAACCTATTTTAACTAAGATGCACCAAATTGTAACTAAGAATGCAACAAATTGTAACTTACAATACATTGACTCATACAATGAATTATCGCCGCAATCAAAAAAACCCTTATCTTATATATTCATGCAAACCTATTTTAACCAAGAATGCAACAAATGTAACTAAGAATCCAATAAATTGTACCTAAGAATACATTGACCTATGCGGTGAATTATCATTGCAATAAAAAAAAAAAAAACCTTTATCTTATATATTCATGCAAACCTATTTTAACCAAGAATGCAACAAAATGTAACTAAGAATGCAACAAATTGTAACAAAGAATACATTGATCCATGCAGGACGAATTATCACCGCAAAAAAATGAAAAAAACCCTTACCTTATATATTGATGCAAAGTATTTTAACTAAGAATGCAACAAATTGTATACGAATATGCACTATAACAGAACATGTATCGTGCTAAAAAAACTGATAAGATCACCCATTAATGCATGAGGGAAAAAATTAGGGATTCATCATTCATCATACTCTCTTTAATTAAAAAAATCGATTGAAACGATAAGATCACCCATTAATGCATGAGGGCCGAAAAATTAGGGATTCATCATACTTTCTAATGAAATTAGCACGTCAAAGATTTTTACAATCTCTCTCTACCGAAATTAAAGGGGCATTAATATCTATCCTTAATTAACAACCGACGCCTATATGTAGTTTTACCAATATAACCTTGTAATAATTTTTTATCATTAAAAAAACATTAAAAATTGGATTAATCTAATCCCTTCAAAAATAAGAATAAACGCGTCTGCAGATTATGTCTCACGGTCTCACCCTAGGATATTGGTCTCATTTGAACCAATATATATATATATATATATATATATATATATATAAGTGTAAAAAAAAAAATTGGGGGGGGCTAGGGTAGTTCCGCCCCACTGAAAGAACGCAAAGCTTCCCGAGAATATGTCCGCCACCAACACGACGTATTGTCCGCCATTGTGAGCCAGAAAATGGAACCGCTCGGGCGGTTTTGGGGATACCAATCCCTATATTCAATTACCAAAATTAAATGATATTATACAATTACAATGCCCTTTTTCGATTTAAAATAAAAATATTTATTAAATTGAGTAAATCTCAACCATCTAAAATTACGATTTATGGACAGGAATAGTCCACGCTGTCTCACTCTAATTATGTGGTCTCATTTGATCCAATCTCTCTCTCTCTCTCTCTATATATATATATATATATATATATATATATATATAGAGAGAGAGAGAGAAGAAGAAAAATCACGTTCATTATTATCTTTGTATATTAAACATCTATTTACTTTGAATATTTAACACTATTATTATCTTATATTTAACATATATGTATTGCTTATTAAAATTGTCAAACAAAAGCGTGTAGATGCAAATAAATTAAGGAATTAGTTATATGGCAAATGACTATTCTATACTTATTCGAATTAAAATAAAAAATATTGCTTAAAAATCAATTAAATCTCAGCCTTTAAAAAATTAAATAAATGGATATGATTAGTCAATCACATATCCAGATCTCATTGATCCAGGCCCTACTAATATATATAAATTTGGGCCCCCAAAATTGGAGGGCCCATGGCCATAGCCCATCTTGCCACCCCTCAGGGCCAGGCCTGGCCTGATAGCCATCGAGCCCGCCAGCCAGTTACCAAAGTTTTATGAATTATATGAACGAAAAGCAATCGATTGGGACCATTCAGTAGAATGGCTCATGAAAAATGAACTAAAACGATGACCATCCTATGCACCACCCCCTTGTTCAGTGGATTATTATCTAACATTCGTTTGATTCTACAATTTTTTAGATTGGGGAAAATTTGGGTTTAGCCCGTCGCAATCGCTAAACTTGTGGTTGTTTTTTCCTTTTTCAATTTTTTTGTGTCCTCTTATTGTACTTGATCAAGATATGATTTTTATTTGATATGCATTTTTTTTTTAACTATTTTTAGTTTTGTTACTGGATTATTTTCCACAGGTGTGATTTTAGTTTAGTTGGTGGTACTGCTTTTCTCCATTGTTGGCTGATTCTCACTTCATCTTCACAACAAAGCCCAAAGTCTGGCCCATCTGATTCATATAATCCGATAAAGTTAAATGCTTAGCAATATAACTAAGTAGCCCACATGTCTTTGGGCTACGCCCAATCACGAGCTAACTACGAGAGTCAAAACTATAGTTGTCATTTAGAAAAGATATAGGAGAATATTTGCAAACTCTAGAAAAAAGTAATTATCGATTTTTAGGTAGAAATCCCCATGTTTTTTTCACATAAAAGTTAAGAATCACTTTTTTTAGATATTGCAAACACTCCCAATATCGCAGTCATTCAATCTTTATCAATTGAACTTCCTTAAAAAAAAAATCTTTATCAATTGAAGATCCCAAATCATATTAAGAGGCAAATAAAATATTTCATTTTTTACTGTCATAATTAATAATAGTTAGAAAAATAAAATCTAAACTTCTTTCATATATATAGAAGTTTTTGTATGAATAAGCTTATTAAAAGATCTAAAACGGTGTTTGGCTAAGCTTATTTGAAAATTTGTATGAGATGATAGATCTTATTTTAATTGCTAAAGTGTTTAGATAAAATAAAATGATGTAGCTTTTATGATATTAGTAATGACAATTTTCAAATTTTATAATTAAAATAGTTAAAATTAAAGGATGTTGTTAAAATAAGGTCTTATTTTGAAAAAAGGTTGGGATTTCCCACCTTTTTTAAAAAAAGCAACTTATAAGCACGACATCCTATTTTGAGAGCTTATAAGATCTCATTTTTGAAAAAAATAAATACCAAACAAATTTAAACAACTTATAAGCTCTAAGATATCTTATTGTTAGATAAATGTTTTTATCATGATTTTCATGATTTTGTTTAACTATGTTTTTACACCAAAACAATGTTTCCAAATGTTTTCCAAATACTCCTAATCGATTTAAATTATTTTTCGGAGTATTTCTTGTAGTTTATTTTTCGATTATTTAAACAAGTCATTTAGGGCGATATAAAAGTGATTTTTATATTATAAAGTATTTTTAACAATTACCGAATACCATCAAGGTAATATGTACGAGGACAATGTCGACCCCCGGTCGACGACTGTGGTCTCTACGTCAACGAACTTATTTTCAAATCTTTGTAATGATCGATCAATCGACCCGCTCAATATCCGACGATTTTGAGCTTGTGGAGACAACTTTTCATGAAATTGTGGGATTGATTTGTAACCGCTATAATCTTGATTTAATGCATTTTCTTTCTGATTTCATTCTCCAAGAGTAGTCTATCAATGTTCAAGACCTACTCCGATAAATAGATGAATATTTGTTCGCCTTATTTTTAGCTTCACCGCAAGTGTACGGTGTAGTTTATAAAATAAGGTAAGCAAGGTCGTATCCAAGGAGACTAATAAATTAGTGCGCTAAGTATTGAACTAAGATAGCCTTATTTTTATTTAGACGATCGTAAAATGGTGGTTGTTGTGAGATTAAGACATTAGGACTAATAAAAACACAAGATTAAGATAATTCAAATAATAGAAGTATCAAGATGATAAAATGGATTCCCTGGTTAAGGTTTAGATTAATATCCCTCTTGTTGTACGATTTAATCAAAGTCAAGTTATTATCAATATTCCTATAAGACGATCACGAAAATATTTTATCCTCCTCTCGAGATGCATATAAAACATAGATTGAAATACCTATGCTAGCATCTCTACTCAACATGAAGTATTCAACTCCCAAAAGTTTTAAAAGATCAAATATCCTCACAAATATTTACAAACCTCTCGATTCATGCAAATATTTGTGTCGAGTACTCAAGATCTAATATTGAAACTCATCTCTCGAATTATGAATCAATATATCAAACAAGTTAAATCATTGATCAAGTGATAAAACAAGAATAAGCTCAAAGTACTCAAATAGGCTTCAAGACAATAACTTCAACTAAGATTAAAACATTCCACAAGAGTTCATTAATCTACTTCCAAAACCCTAAAATCAAGAGTTTAGCTACACATGATGTCTAACAACTCATAGACAAATTGTTCAAAGTCATGACAAACTAAAATGAAAGGCTAAAACTACAAGAGAAGCAAGAAAAACTTAGGAAAGTCGACAATCTCTTGATGTATCTCCGTTACTTGAGCTTCGATGCAACCCGATTGCCTCTTTGATATCCTCTTTCAAGAATAAACCTTTGTCTTGTGTTCTATTGCCAAAAATGTCGGATGTTCCTTGGTGTACGCCCCAAAAAGTGATTATATACCTTTTAGAAAGTTTTACGGCACATTCTTTGTCATAGTATCTTTGCATTACAATGAGGACGCACGCGGCCATACGTGGGTGCACGGGTTACCCGTGCGTCATCTTCATAGGCTAAGTCCTGCTTTTCACCAACCAAAGACACGGTCGGGTCGCGTCGACGGGGTTACCCGTGCGCATTGCCGTAGGCAACCTCCAAGACTTCAATGGCGCACACGGGGAGTAATGAATGACGGCGACACAACAACTCAAAAAAAGAAATTCATATTGTTCGTTATGGATGTCAAGCAACAAGTCGATCAAGCCTCAAATATCGATCATGGATCACGTATCAAACAAAACATGGTGAATGTTCTAAATCACATCTCTCAAAATCAAGTGTATGCTCTCATCTCACGAGGATATAGGATGTGTTTACGCTCAAATCAATTCAATGTCGCAAAAGTACCATAGGCTTGCAATTCGTCTCATATCTCCGCCACTAGAATGTATGCAATTTGTGAATAAAAAGAACTTTCTTATTTGGTTGTAATGAAGGCTCTTTGGTTAGGGTAGGAAATTTTGGATAAAGTGACTCAAACTCAAAGATATAGATGGTGAACATATTAATCATCTACATTACAATCCCATATGCTACTCCAATCATCCCTTATTTTCATCAACTTTACTTATCTCCATCTCCTTTCTTTTGTAAATATTATCACCTCACATTACAATTCCTAGCCTCCAAGTTCATTCAATGAAAACTCACATCATAAAGTCGATTTTTTTTTCCGACTCATTTATGAATTTTTTCACATTTCTTTTCAACTCATTTTCTTCCTCTTCTCGTCCAATCACCCAAATATGCCCAATTATCCAATCTTACAATTCCCACTCATTCATCCTCATTCACTCCTTTTACTCAATGTGATACACTCGAGTTTAGGGTAACGGATATATCAAGTTTAAGTTAGATTTGTGGTTATCAAAGAAATAGGCAATAGACTCAAATTGGTTAACTAGGACTTTCAACATCGTTAGGTAAGCAAAAGGCTTGAAAAGCTAACAAAGATGGCCTTTAATCACATTCACAATTTGCATACAACATTTGGCCTTGACAGAGATACCCGAGCAAGTTCTAGAATTTTAACAACATGAGTGATACACTCAAATCACAACAAGACTGCATAAGATGTAAGCAGTAAAGGCTCAAAAGCTCACAGGCTTGTAAATATGTAAATCAAAGCATCAAACCATGTTCTTACTATCCTTATGCTCAATGTCATCTATTCATTGCTCAATCAACTCATACCCATCATCCATTCCCAACAATACAAATTTTCAATCAACACACAAACAACCAATCGCATCTTCGCTTTATTTTTAGCTCACCGCAAAGTGTACGATTGTACGTTATAGAAAAGGGTAGCAAGGTCGTATCCACGGAGACTAATAAATTTGTGCGCTAAGTATTGAACTAAGATAGTCTTATTTTCATTTAGACGATCATAATTTGATGATTGTTGTTATGAATTAAGACAATCTAGACTACTAAAACACAAGATTAAGATAATACAAATGATAGAAGTATCAAGATGATGAGATGGATTCCCGAGTTAAGGTTTCGATTAACACCCCTCTTGTTGTTCGATTTAATCAAAGCCAAGTTATTATCAATATTCCTATAAGACGATCACAAAGATATTTTATCCTCCTCTCGAGATGCATATAAAACGTAGATTGAAATACCTATGCTAGCATCTCTACTCAACACGAAGTATTCAACTCCCAAAAGTTCAAAAGATCAAATATCATCACAAATATTTACAAACCTCTCGAGAGTACTCAAAAGTTCATGAAACTATTTGTGTCAAGTACTCAAGAGATCTAATATTGAAACTCATCTCTCGAACTATGAATCAATATATCAAACAAGTTAAATCATTGATCAAGTGATAAAACAAGAATAAGCTCAAAGTACTCAAGTAGGCTTCAAGACAATAACTTCAACTAAGATCAAAACATCCAACAAGAGTTCATTAATCTACTACCAAAACCCGAAAATCTCAAGAGTTTAGCTACACATGATTTCTAAACAATTCATAGACAAATTGTTCATAGCCATGACAACTAAAAATGAAAGATGAAAACTACAAGAGAAGCAAGAAAAAACATAGGAAAGTCGACAATCTCTCGATGTATCTCCGTTCCTTGAGCTCCAATGCAACCCGATTGTCTTCTTGATGTCTTCTTCCAAGAATAGACCTTTGTCTTGTGTGGTAGATCCCAAAATGCCGAGAATATGCCTTGGTGTGCGCCCCAAAAAGTGCTTATATACCTCCTCAAAAGTCTAGGGCATTTCTTTGTCAAAATCTGCAAGAAGATCTGGCGAGGATGCACGGGCCGTGCGTGGGCGCACGGGTTACCCGTGCGTCTTTCCATAATCAAAATCGCTTTTCACCAACCAAATGCACGGGCCGTGCGTTGACGTGACGGGTAGCCCGTGCGCATTGCCATAGTAAATTTCCCTGTCTTTAGTGGCGACGGGTGGTGCGTGTACGCATGGGCTACCCATGCGCATTGCCGTACCCGCAAAATTCCTTTCCCGGGCGCACGGGTGGTGCTCGGGCGCGCGCCCTACCCGTGCGTCTTTATTTTGCGTCATTTGTGGTATTTCTTCTCATAACGCTCGTATTTGTCTCCAAATTACTTCAAATATCGTTAAATTCCTACAAAACGAGCAAAGCATAATATCTTTCCCACAAAGAGCGAATATGAACCATTTCATATGAGTTTATGCATGTTTAATCGCCATTTTAGCCATAAATATGTCCCAAAATACATGCAAAACTCACACCTATCAAAATCCCCCAAACTTAAACTGTTGACGGTCCCGATCAACAATTTTGAGAACAAGATAAAACACAACAGGGGATATAAGAATGATAGCGCACGCAAAGAGACCAAAAGGAAATTCATATTGGTCATCATGAGTCAAGCAACAAACCAATCAAGCCTCAAATATCTACTCAAAGGGGCACGCATCAAACAAAACATGGTGAAATGCTCTCAATTACAACTCTCAAAGTTAAGTGTATACTCTCATCTCACGAGCATATAGGACGTGTTTGCGCTCAAATCACTTCAATGTCGCAAAAGTACCATAGGCTTGCCATTCGTCTCATATCTCCGCCACTAGAATGTATGCAATTTGTGAATCAAAAGGACTTTCTAATTTGGTTGTAATGAAGGCTCTTTGGTTAGGGTAGGAAATTTTGGATAAAGTGACTCAAACTCGAGCATATAGACCGGTGAGCATATCAATCATCTAAATTATAATCCCATATGCTACTCCAATCACCCCTTATTTTTATCAACTTTACTTATCTCCATCTCCTTTCTTTCTTTTGAGAATCGCCTCAAATTACAATTCTTCGCCCCCCAAGTTCGTTTAGATGAAAATTCACATTATAACACCATTTGTTTTTCGATTCTTTTTGTGAATTTTCAACACTTCTTTTCAAATCCTTTTCTTCCTCTTTTTGTTCCGATTAACCAAATATGCCCAATTATCCCATTTTTTTCAATTTCCACTCATTCATCCTCATTCACTCCTTTTACTCAATGTGATACACTCGAGTTTAGGGTAACGGATATATCAAGTTTAAGTTAGATTTGTGGTTATCAAAGAAATAGGCAATAGACTCAAATTGGTTAACTAGGACTTTCAACATCGTTAGGTAAGCAAAAGGCTTGAAAAGCTAACAAAGATGGCCTTTAATCACATTCACAATTTGCATACAACATTTGGCCTTGACAGAGATACCCGAGCAAGTTCTAGAATTTTAACAACATGAGTGATACACTCAAATCACAACAAGACCGCATAAGATGTAAGTAGTAAAGGCTCAAAAGCTCACAGGCTTGTAAATATGTAAATCAAAGCATCAAACCATGTTCTTACTATCCTTATGCTCAATGTCATCTATTCATTGCTCAATCAACTCATACCCATCATCCATTCCCAACAATACAAATTTTCAATCAACACACAAACAACCCGATCATCTCTTCGCTTTATTTTTAGCTCACCGCAAGTGTACGATGTACGTTATAGAAAAGGGTAGCAAGGTCGTATCCACGAGACTAATAAATTTGTGCGCTAAGTATTGAACTAAGATAGTCTTATTTTCATTTAGACGATCATAATTTGATGATTGTTGTTATGAATTAAGACAATCTAGACTACTAAAACACAAGATTAAGATAATACAAATGATAGAAGTATCAAGATGATGAGATGGATTCCCGAGTTAAGGTTTCGATTAACACCCCTCTTGTTGTTCGATTTAATCAAAGCCAAGTTATTATCAATATTCCTATAAGACGATCACAAAGATATTTTATCCTCCCTCTCGAGATGCATATAAAACGTAGATTGAAATACATCTATGCTAGCATCTCTACTCAACACGAAGTATTCAACTCCCAAAAGTTCAAAAGATCAAATATCATCACAAATATTTACAAACCTCTCGAGAGTACTCAAAAGTTCATGAAACTATTTGTGTCAAGTACTCAAGAGATCTAATATTGAAACTCATCTCTCGAACTATGAATCAATATATCAAACAAGTTAAATCATTGATCAAGTGATAAAACAAGAATAAGCTCAAAGTACTCAAGTAGGCTTCAAGACAATAACTTCAACTAAGATCAAAACATCCAACAAGAGTTCATTAATCTACTACCAAAACCCGAGAAATCTCAAGAGTTTAGCTACACATGATTTCTAAACAATTCATAGACAAATTGTTCATAGCCATGACAACTAAAAATGAAAGATGAAAACTACAAGAGAAGCAAGAAAAAACATAGGAAAGTCGACAATCTCTCGATGTATCTCCGTTCCTTGAGCTCCAATGCAACCCGATTGTCTTCTTGATGTCTTCTTCCAAGAATAGACCTTTGTCTTGTGTGGTAGATCCCAAAATGCCAGAATATGCCTTGGTGTGCGCCCAAAAAGTGCTTATATACCTCCTCAAAAGTCTAGGGCATTTCTTTGTCAAAATCTTTGCAAGTCAGGATGCACGGGCCGTGCGTGGACGCACGGGTTACCCGTGCGTCTTTCCATAATCAAAATCTGCTTTTCACCAACCAGCGCACGGGCCATGCGTCGACGTACGGGTAGCCCGTGCGCGTTGTCGTAGGAAATTTCCATGTCTTCAGTGGCGCACGGGTGGTGCGTGTACGCATGGGCTACCCATGCGCATTGCCGTACCCGCAAAATTCCTTTCCCAGGGGCGCACGGGTGTTGCTCAGGCGCGCGCCCTACCCGTGCGTCTTCTATTTTGCGTCATTTGTGGTATTTCTTCTCTGCAATGCTCGTATTTGTCTCCAAATTACTTCAAATATCGTTAAATTCCTACAAAACGAGCAAAGCATAATATCTTTCCCACAAAGAGCGAATATGAACCATTTCATATGAGTTTATGCATGTTTAATCGCCATTTTAGCCATAAATATGTCCCAAAATACATGCAAAACTCACACCTATCAAAATCCCCCAAACTTAAACTGTTGACGGTCCCGATCAACAATTTTGAGAACAAGATAAAACACAACGAGGGATATAAGAATGATAGCGCACGCAAAGAGACCAAAAGGAAATTCATATTGGTCATCATGAGTCAAGCAACAAACCAATCAAGCCTCAAATATCTACTCAAAGGGCACGCATCAAACAAAACATGGTGAAATGCTCAATTACAACTCTCAAAGTTAAGTGTATACTCTCATCTCACGAGCATATAGGACGTGTTTGCGCTCAAATCACTTCAATGTCGCAAAAGTACCATAGGCTTGCCATTCGTCTCATATCTCCGCCACTAGAATGTATGCAATTTGTGAATCAAAAAGGACTTTCTCATTTGGTTGTAATGAAGGCTCTTTGGTTAGGGTAGGAAATTTTGGATAAAGTGACTCAAACTCGAGCATATAGACCGGTGAGCATATCAATCATCTAAATTATAATCCCATATGCTACTCCAATCACCCCTTATTTTTATCAACTTTACTTATCTCCATCTCCTTTCTTTCTTTTGAGAATCGCCTCAAATTACAATCCTTCGCCCCCAAGTTCGTTTAGATGAAAATTCACATTATAACACCATTTTTTTTTCGATTCTTTTGTGAATTTTCAACACTTCTTTTCAACTTCTTTTCTTCCTCTTTTTGTTCCAATTAACCAAATATGCCCAATTATCCCATTTTTTTTAATTTCCACTCATTCAACCTCATTCATTCCCTTTACTCAACGCTATACACTCGAGTTTAGGGTGACATATATATCAAGTGCAAGGCTTAAATTTTGTGGTTATCAAAGAAATAGGCAATAGGCTCAACTTGGCTAACTAGGAATTTCAACATTTTTAGGTAAGCAAAAGGCTTGAAAGGCTAGCAAAGATGGCCTTTAATCACATTCACAATTCGCATACACATGTGGCCTTGACAGAGATACCCGAGCAAGTTCTAGAATTCTAACAACATGAATGATACACTCAAATCACAACAAGATCAAAAAGATATAAGCGTAAAGGCTCAAAAGCTCACAGGGCTTGTAAATATGTAATTCAAAGCATCAAACCAAGTTTTCCATGTCAACATGCTCATTATTATCTATTCAAGGCTCAATCAACTCATACCCAACATCCAATCTCAACAATACAAATTTACAATCAATCACACAAACAACAAGTTGCATCAAGCCCTTGACAACTCACTCCCTAACATCTATGAAAGCATTAAATGTGCTAAAGCCGTAAACGTGCTTCTAATGCAATGCAACCTAGAATGCTCTATATGCAACTATATGAAAACACACAAAAATGCAAGATTTTTTTATCCACACTTTTCATATATTAAAATACTACATTTCCCCAAAATTGAATGAAATTATATTTTTTTCTCGAGAGGGTAAAGATAGAATTTCAATAGTGAAAAGTGGAGATATACCCGAATCACTACGGAGGTGGCGGTGGAAAGTGGTCTTGTGAAATATGCCACATTTGTATCTGTTGGATCACTTGCCACGTCTCCATCTCCCTTCGGTCTTGGGCCGCTCGCTTTGGTCCTAGGCCACATATCGTTCCTCCCGAACCGCATACCTTTGTTCTTGGACCAAATATCGTTGTTCAAGCTCTATGGACCTCCGATCATAGTCCTCCTTGAATGCGAGAAAATCAGCCCGATGCTACCGCAAATCCTCCCCCTGTTGCCTCAACTCATCTCTCTCGACGACGCAAGTCCTCCCCAAATGCATATAGCATATCCTGGAAGTCATTGCCGCGTTGGGGCTCGCCACCATGAGAGGTACCGAGACGATCCCCGCTATGTGAGCGTTGGGGGTAATTGCCCTCCGTGTGAGGACTTGGGAATGTCATATCCAAGTTGAGGGTGATGAGGTTCCACCCCCATTTCTCTTCTATGTAGCTCCTCTTCCTCCGCTACCATATAGCTTCCGTAATTACGTTATGCGCTCCGAGTTCATTAGGAAGTTTGTTGTGTCCGCCGAGTATCGGCAGTGGTGTACGCCAGGTTAGGCAATGGAAAGGAGGCACCTTTCTTCGTAGAAGAACCAAAGATATTGTCTTCATTCGCGATAAACCTCATGTGGTGCGGAGATGCCAAATTAACCCGAGTGCTACCCGGTATAGGCTCCAAGCCTCAATTCAATGTTGAAATATCGGGCAATAGGGGTAATCGGACCTCTCCTATAGAAATAGCACCACCTCCCCGCTTTGCTAGATGATCTACTTGCTCAATGAAGTCGCGGCCGTGTTGTATGGTGTACTCGTCAACATACACCATATTAAATACAATTCTCGACCGCCATTCCCCAATATTTTCCCTCGCGACCGAGGCGACGTGAAACCATCAGTATATACCGAACACCGATTCGGATCGAAGAAGATTTTGCGGTGCGGGCTTCGTATTGCATAGGCCCGTTTACGGCGTTTGGACTAGGAGGCGCCAAAAATCGATTTGGTCATATCGATATGTTGGTCGGAAAAGGCGCGTCGTGGGGACTTCAAATATGGCGTTCAATCGTGCTATGGATAATTGTCGCTACACATTCCCAATCGAAAAATTACCCCAATGTCCTCACCACCTATATCTTTAATCATCTTCATCGTGCTCAAAAATTCAAACGTGAATTTCTTGTAACTTGGCTATCTTCTCCTCATAAAAGTTGTCCAACCGACCCTTTCAAATAATTTCCACACATCCTCGTGTATCCCAAGAAATTCGGTACAGTCATCATCGGCATATTTTGAGGGACCCATTGGTCGGACGACGAGCTTATTCCAATGCTCTAAAGCATCCGCATTTATCAAGACGACTCCAAAGGCCGTCGGGCTATCAGGTTGTATTTCCTGTGGTGGTTTCGCCCGGGGTCGTCGTCTCCGTCCTTGAGGGTTTTGTCGATTCACCATTACTTGTGAATGAGTACCTGGAATAACATGTATTAGCAACCCAAAACAAACCAAATACAATCACAAGGAAGATGAATGTAGGCAAACAAGTCACATAGGGCATAACGGTTCTCATATGTCAATTTAACCGATCAATTGTGCTCCAAGCAATACCTAATATTGCAAAATTAGAGAATCATTATCTAAAAGCCCTAGCAATTAAAGCTCATGCCCAATTCATCATCAATTCCCCCAAATATGTCTCAATTCACATGCTCACAAGGTGTTTGATAATTTGCCCTAAAGAAGAATTCATCCAAAACATAGCAAAAATACCAACACAAGCACCCAATATAATCCCTAACATGTAATTCTCAAGAAATTCACAAGAAAAATGGAATTCTTACCAAAATTCTCGAAATTTCACAAAAGGGGAAAATTAGAACACTATGTGCCTTTCACCCAATTTGTCAATTCAAACACGAATTTGATGCACTTTGTTAGTGTATTATGTTGAGAGGATGAATTATGTGAGTAAATTTGGAAGAAAATCGGGACTTTGGATCAATGTGGGAGGATTGGCGATTTTTTCGTGTTGAAGGAGTTTAAAAATATGAAGAACAGGGTCCGCGCACCCCTTTTTGACATCTGGGGGTGACGCTTGCGGGCGTGCGTGGCGCATGGGTTACCCGTAAGGCCATGTCGTAGGGAAAATTTCTTTCATTCAGTACGCACGGGGCGTGCGTCGCACACGGGTGACCCGTGCGTATTGCCGTAGCTCTTTTGGTTCCCCCTTCCAGGTGCGCACGGGTGGTGTGCCAAAGCACAGGTTACCCATGCGTCCCTGGGCGAGATTACTCGGGTATTTTGTTTTTCACAAAACACACAAAATTGAAACAAACCACACACACAAAAATGAAATCCACACCAAAAACCATTGGGTTGCCTCAACAAAGCGCTATATTTAACGTCTTTAGCTTGACGCTGTTATCGTTTTGTCACGGGTCTCGCAAGGTGATGGATGTCACCTCCTCTTGTTACCTCGGTGGAAGTAATGCTTAATCCTCCGACCGTTTACCATGAAAGTCTCACCGTCTTTTGTTAACAATTCCACGATTCCGGAGGATTCAATACTTTCTTGATCACGAATGGCCCCGACCACCTAGACTTGAGTTTTCCAGGGGAAAAATTTAAGGCGTGAATTGTACAAGAGGACTGTTCCCATGGTAAAAACTCTCGTTTCTTGATCATTTTGTCGTGCCATCTTTTGGTTCTTTCTTTATAAATTCGGGGAGTTTTCGTAAGCTTCATCCCGAAACTCTTCCATCCGATTTAAATGGAGCAACCTCTCTTCACCGGCCTTTTGAAAATCCAGTTTAGTTTCTTGACCGCCCAAAATGCTTTGTGTTCCAACTCTACCGGCAAGTGGCACGATTTCCTAAAAACAAGTTGGTATGGGGATGTGCCCAACGATTATGTCTTATATGCAGATCCGGTATGCCCATAGAGCATCATCTAATTTTAACGACCAATCCTTTTCTTAATGTTCACCGTCTTTTCAAGGATTTGTTTGATCTCCCGGTTGGCCATACTGCTTGCTCATTGGCTTGTGGATGGTATGCCAATGCAACTTTATGTTTCACCACATATTTTTCCAATAAGTTGCTCATCAATTTATTTACAAAATGCGACCCTCCATCACTAATTAAAGCTCTTGGAGTGCCAAATCGAGTAAATATATTTTTCTTGAGGAACCGCATCACAACTTGAGCATCATTTGTTTTGGAAGGAATCGCCTCTACCCAACGGGATACATACTCCACGCGTAGAATATATTAATAGCCCGAAGATGATGGAAATGGGCCCATAAAATCAATCCCCATACATTGAACAATTCAACTCGATTACATTTGTCATCGGCATCTCATGTCTTTTGGAAATGTTTCCCATTCACGACACTGTCACATTGTTGCACAAACAAATGACAATCGTTAAATAAAGTAGGCCAAGATAGCCCACTTTGCAATACCTTCGCTGCGGTGCGAGTTGGCCAAAATGTCCCCCGGTGGGTGCGGAATGACATTGTTGTAAGACTCCTCCCATTCTTCTTGAGGTGCGAATCTTCTTATGATTTTGTCGGTGCACCTCTTGAAGAGTAGGGGTCGTTCCACATGTAGAACTTTACGTCATGTAAGAACTTCTTCTTTTGATAGGGCGATAGATCTCGGAGGCAAAACGCCCGCACCAAATAGTTGACAAAGTCCGCATACCACGGAAATTTTGCCTCGAGCATGAGTAATCGTTCATCGAAATTCCTCCTTTATCAATTCCGTGCTTCTTTGCGCTCCCTCTTGATTTTCAATTCGAGACAAGTGGTGCTGCTACCACATTCGCACATCCTTCCGGTCCTTGATTTCCACATCAAACTCTTGCAATAATAAGATCCACCGAATCAACCTTTGTTTTTATCAAAAGGATATTTGATGGCCGCATGGTCGGTGTGAACAATCGTTTTCGTCCTAATCAAGTATGATTGGAATTTATCAAATGCGAAAACAATCGCCAATATCTCCTTCTCGGTAGTGGTGTAATTCTCATTGAGCACTCGCTTCAACGCTCTACTAGCATAGTAGATGGATCTAAACAATTTTTCCCTCTTTTGACCGAGAATAGCCCCTACCGCAAAATCGCTCGCATCACACATCAATTCAAACGGTTGACTCCAATCTGGGGTGACAAGAATAGGTGTGGTAACCAATGCCTTCTTCAAAGTTACAAACACCTGCAAACAATCATTGGAAAAATTGAAAGCAACATCTTTTTCTAGAGGCTTAGAAATTTTAGAAAAGTCACGGATAAACCTTCTATAGAATCCAAGATAGCCCAAGAAGCTCCAAATGGCTTTTTCGTTTGTAGGAGGTGGTAATTTCTCGATCGCTACAATCTTTGCCCGATCTACTTCCAAACCTCGAAAGAGACTCGATGACCAAGTACAATACCATCGCGTACCATAAAATGGCAATTTTCCCAATTGAGTACAAGATTGGTCTCTTCACATCGCTGTAAGACTAAGGAAAGATTGTGAAGACAATTATCAAAAGAGTCACCAAACACAGAGAAATCGTCCATAAACACCTCCATAACTTTTTCAATAAGATCGTGAAATATAGCCATCATACAACGTTGGAAAGTGGTTGGTGCATTACATAAGCCAAATGTCATGCGGCGAAATGCAAATGTGCCATAAGGACATGTAAATGTCATTTTGTCCTGGTCTTCCGGCGCAATCATGATTTGATTGTACCTGAATAACCATCTAAAAGCAATAATAATCATAACCTTTGCTAGACGGTCCAACATCATATCTATAAAGGGGAGGGGAAAATGATCTTTTTGAGTGGCATCATTAAGTTTTCTATAATCAATGCAAATTCGCCACCCGGTAACAATTCTAGTAGCAATCAATTCTTCATTCTCATTTTTCACGACATTTTACCCCCGTTTCTTGGCACCACTTGTACCGGACTTACCCATGAACTATCGATATAGCATAAATGATCCCGAAGATCTAACCATTTCAACACTTCCTTCCTAACCACATCTTGCATGATAGGGTTTAGTCGTCTTTGGTTTTGCACGATGGTTTATAAACATCTTCCATCTGAATTTTATGCATTACAATGGATGGACTTATGCCTTTTAAATCAGTTATAGACCATCCGAGTGCCGACTTATGTTTACGTAAAACCCTTAACAATTTATCAAGTTGAGTAGGAGTGAGAAGAGATGAAGCGATTACGGATTTGCATTATTCGCCCCAAGAAATGCATATTTGAGGTGTTCGGGTAATTTCTTGAGTTCCGTCGAGTCGTTTGCGATTTCAAGGTCACGCACGGGTTGCCTCGGCGCACGCGGGTCGTGCGTGATCCCTTATCCTCGCCCCCTTGAAGATCACGCACGGGTTGCCCGTGCATGGACACACGGGTCGTGCTCTCCTTATTTTTGACTTTGCGTTCTCGCCTCTTGCGCTCCTAGGTAGTTCCTGCGATATGATCTAAGGCACAAACATAGTCGTACAAATCTTGGTTATCAAAATCAAGTACAACACTCGACATTGAGCACGAGTGGGTTAGACCAAATTCCAAATCATCTCGTAGACAATGTATGATCAACATAATCCTCAATGCATGAACTAACTATATCCAAAAAATTATAATTCTCCCCGTATCATGAAATTTCATTGCCTTATATATAGAAAATAAAACGTGCTCATCATTAAGACGTAACGTGAGCTCTCCTTTTTTGTACGTCTATTAAAGCTTTACCAAGAGCAAGGAATGGAAGTCCAAGTATCGGTGAACGTCCGCGATCTTCTTCCATATTAAGAACCAAGAAATCCACGGGGAATATAAATTTATCAACTTTTACCAACACGTCTTCTATAATTCCCTTTGGATATGTAAGTGATCGGTCCGCAAGTTGCAATGTCACCGTGGTTGGCTTCGCCGCCTAGTCCAAGCTTCCGAAAATGGACAAAGGCATCAAATTAATACTTGCCCTAAATCACACAACGCTTTATTAAAGAAGTTACCACCAATAACACAAGGATAGTGAAACTCCCTGGATCTTTCGATTTTTATAGCTTCCTTTGATTATCGCGCTACATTCTTCCGTTAAATTCACCATTTCAAAGCTTGTCATCTTCCTCTTTTTCGATATAACACCCTTAAGAAATTTTGCGTAATTTGGCATTTGCTCTAGTGCGTCTGCAAAAGGAATGTTAATGTGCAATTTCTTAAATATATCAAGGTATTTTGCAAATTGATCATCAAGCTTTTTCTTTTGAAATCTTTGGGGGAAGGGAAGAGAGATAGGCAATTTAGATATATTAGAGTTAGACGATGATTTAAGCTTCTCAACCCCCTGTTTGTTCCTCCTCTTGTCTCTCTTTTTCCCCATTGACTTCGACACCATCTTTCATTCCCGATTCAACATCTCCCACCTTGGATGCTTCATCCGAATTTTTCATTTCGATTTTTCTTTAGGCCCCTCATATTCCGTGCATCGCTTCTTAATCGAATAGCTTTGCATTTCTCGTTAGGATTAACTTCCGTGTTACTCGGAAATTGACCCTTTGATGTTGCCCACCAACAATTGTAGCCAATTGGCCCACTTGAGTTTCAAGATTCTTTATCGAACTTGCCATTTGGGTCATTTGTTGCTCCACCTTATCCATCCTAGAATTTTGTCTAGCGAAGCGACTCCCGTGTCACTCATGAATGCATTTGATTAATTTATGAACAACGTGAGTGCATCTTCCAAAGATGATTTGCCTTCTACATTAGCACCCCCATTTGATGCGTTAAATCCGGTGGTGGTTGCAACACATTCTTTGTATTGGCATAGGAAAATTTTTCATGGTTTCTCAATCCGGATGGTAGTGTGTTGGGTTTCAATTGTTCCAAAAATTGTTGAAATTCGATTATTCACATAATCGACGTCCTCCATCGGGTATAGAAGAGCTTCACTACCCGTGCTCGTGCTTGCCTCTGGCCCTTTTGTCAAAACACTCAATTGGGTTGTCAATGCCGCCACTTGTGCGATCAACACTTTATTCGGGTCCGAGTCCGAGATTTCGCCTACTCGTTGTACATTAGATCTTTCGATTGACCACTTTGTAATCAATTATAGCTATTTCTTCAAGAAGATTTAAGGCGTCTTATGGAAATCTTGCCAACAATGCTTCTTCCGTGCGGCATCAACAAAGGCCCTCGTTTGCCCCATTAAACCATTGTAGAAAGAAACATAATGTTGATCCTCTCCGAACCCATGTTGTGGACATCTTCTTAACAAATCCCGAAATCGTTCCCAAGCCTCGCACAAAAGCTCGTGTCAAACTGTCGGAATTGAGTGATTTCGCTTTTGAGCAAAGTTTTGCTCGGTGGAAAGAATTTAAACAAGAACTTTTGGCTCAAATCGTCCCATGTTCTCACACTTCCTTGCGTCAAAGTACCCAACCAATTTTTCGCCTTATCCCTTAAAGAGAAAGGGAATAGGCGCAATCTTGTGGCATCATCCGAAACTCTATTCATTTTTATTGTATTGCATATTTGGATGAAATGTGCAAGGTGAGAATTAGGATCTTGATTCAAAACCCCAAACTGGTTCATTGTACCATGTTGATCGATCTTGGTTTAAGCTCGAAGTTGTTGGCATTTATCGGTATATGAGTAATACCACCGTAATTACGATTTGTTTGAGGTCGAAAGTAATCACGGATAGCTTGTCAGTGGAACTGGTATTGGTAACTCGTTGATCCCATTGTTATCTCTATTTTCTTCGTCCACGTCCCCATATTCGATTTTGTTGTATTTCACCCGTCCTAGTAGTTGCACTAATTCTCCTTGCGAAAGCCTCAACCTCCCGGTATGAGCGGTATTAAATCTCCTCGCCTAGAGCGTATGTTCATGCACAAAGATATTTTATCCTCCCTCTCGAGATGCATATAAAACGTAGATTGAAATACCTCTACTCAACATGAAGTATTCAACTCCCAAAAGTTCAAAAGATCAAATATCCTCACAAATATTTACAAACCTCTCGATTCATGAAACTATTTGTGTCGAGTACTCAAGATCTAATATTGAAACTCATCTCTCGAATTATGAATCAATATATCAAACAAGTTAAATCATTGATCAAGTGATAAAACAAGAATTAGCTCAAAGTACTCAAATAGGCTTCAAGACAATAACTTCAACTAAGATCAAAACACCCAACAAGAGTTCATTAATCTACTACCAAAACCCGGAAATATCAAGAGTTTAGCTACACATGATTTCTAAACAACTCATAGACAAATTGTTCATAGCCATGACAACTAAAAATAAAGAGATAAATACACTTACCCATTCGAACTATGCTTTGATTTTTACACTTTACCCTCCAAACTTTAATTCGTGACACTTTGCCTCCCGAACTATGAAAATCGTTACACTTTACCATATATAGACAATTTTGCCCCTAGGTTTTATTATTTTTAAAACAATAGTTCAAGTTATCCCTTTAAACTCTATTTTGTGGCAATCTACTACATAATAATAAATTTATTGCATTAATCATTAAACATGAAAATTTTACTCCGTAATCAATTTATTTTTAGGATTTTTCGAGAAACGAAATTATTATTTTCTCATCACATGTTTTGTTCGTGGCGTTGTTACACCTACTTAGATCCAGTCTCTATTCGAGAGGTTTTTAAAAGGATCATGTTAGGTTTCCACCTATAAACTCAACAGGACATACTTCGATCAAAAATTCTCATTTCAAGTTTAAATCAGATATACGAATTAGGTCTGAGACCAAAATGAACATAGTCCATTACGACCATATCAGCCCAACATGCTTCCGCAAAATTAATAAATCCCTTAAAATTCATACCTTCTTTGACCAAACAAGACCGGGTTAAATGGTTCGCAACACCACCAAATCGAAAAATTCACGCCCCGGATCGTTTGACAAACGACTCCTCACCTGTTCAACCTCACCCTCGGGGAAGATGATCCGCAAGTTATCCGACTCCTTCGAAACCTGCTCAAAGACAACCTTGGTTCATTTCCCACTCTAGGCGTATAAGTAATTCTTAAACGGGATAAATTAATAGTACATTATGAACACATGTTGAAGCAGAAAGCCTCTTTTTATTAAGAACTTATAGAAATATTTATTACATTATTAATCTCCTTTTGGGAGGAGAATCTTGGTTTATCCTCTCATAGCCGAGGCTTGCACTCGTAAATACATAAAACTTAAAACTAAAACACTCAAAATATTACAAATTTTTCACTCGATTTTATTGTAAGAAAACTAAGGAAAATGTTCGATGTCCCCTGACTTCCTACAAATCTCTCCTTTTATAGATGTAAGTCCGGACTTGAAAGGCGGACTCCAAATCTTGCTGATACTTATGACGTCACCGCTTACGTCATATCCTCGCATTATTGCCTCGCCACCGGTTTTCTTTTTTCGTCCCTGCTTGACTCGGCCCATGTGATGTTTGTCGGGCATCTTTTAAAAATTTGGTTTACGTGGTCCCCAAGGATAACGCGTCTTATGAGTCGGGCCCTTATCCTTTCCAGTTGCATGATCTTGTCGGTCGGGTTTGGGTCGAAAACCTTTCCCAAACTCGGGTTCCTTCTGTTCGGGCATGCTTGGCGGTCCTAGTAGATCCAACGGCCCACATGTGCCATATTCACGAATTTCCTTAAGTTTCTTTGCTTGCGAGAATTTTGTTTTTCCAGAGAGTTCTTCTCTTCGTTTCAAAAGCTCCTCTGCAAATCTTGTTGTTGATCCATTATTGAATTCAGTAAGAAAGATCCATTTGCTGAATTCTGGAAAAACTTAAACGGATATTTGACTTTGTCCATTTCTGTTAGACAAACCCAAAGACCCCATGCTCGTCTGGTAGAAGCTTCGTCTTCAGAAAATGCTCCTACTAACACTGGTCCTTCTTCCGGTGAAGTTGCCTTAATGTATTTTAAAGCATTTCCATCCGGTCTTCTTAGCTTGATGAAATGAAAAGCTTCATTAAAGCCTTTCTTCGCTGGTTCAGGAGCTGCACTGATAAAATACAGTTCCAAAATATCTCCTCTGGCCAAGTGTGGATTATTGGCCCAGGTTTCATAAATCGCTTCCCAATCCATTTCGGTAATTTTGAAATTTCTGGGAATCCTGGTGACACGGTATAGATTGAAGCTAAAGCTCCAAAAGTATACCATTCATGTACTTCATTTGGATGACTTCCTGGTTTCATCCAAACTCTGGGATACTTGCCTGAGATATCAACTATTGTTTTCTCTGGGTTAATACCTTGTCTTGTAACTAGTTTCTCCCATTGCCGCTGATATACCTGCATAGGAGAAATCTTAATCTCGTCAGTTTGAACCTTAGATTTGCCTGTCTCGTGGCCCAAGATTCAACTCTCCTTCTTTTACCCCGAGGTCCTGGGTTGACTTGAAGACTCGGGTTGTGACACCGGAGCTTCAACATTCGTTACGATTTGTACACCCTCGTGGGATGCATCACCTGCAACACTTGTGATTATGGTATTTGAATCCATAACCTCCCGGGTTAGAGCCCCGTTTTCTATTCGCCCCTTTTTGCACCGTAGGAGATGCGGCTGGAATAGAGGCCCTTGCAGCGCTAATAACAGCTTGTCCTTGAGCGAACCGGCATGCTCGTGTTTGACTAGAAACGGATTTCGTCACTGTTGAAGTCATCCGGCAGAACTTTCGCATTGAGACATAACGTCCCAAAATCTCGTTCTAGACTCTCCAGGTTTTCCCGAGATGTCTTACTTGTTTAAGGACCTCAAAAACGCGTCCCCTCCATCTCGTGTCAAGAAATCTGCAAGAATATTTTCATGAGATTTTATAATGACAATATCATAATAATAATATTGACATTCAGCTTGCCATCTAAGTAATCGAGCCTTTTCTGGTTTTGATTCAATTTTGTTTTTCGTAAAAGCCTTGACACTTGAATTATCAATTTTTAGAGTAAACTTTTTTAGCCAAAAAATAGAGGCCATTTTTTAAAAGCCTTTCATTGCGCAAAGAATTCTTTCTCGTTAATATGCCGAGTTGCTTCACTAGGGGTGAATAAACCGCAGATATCTGCATGGCACTTCCTCGTTCGGTGTGACTTTCGTAAGAACTGCCGCTTCACCAATCATCACGCATCCGTGTAAAGAACCGCCTCGTCCTCGTCTTGGGGAATCGCAAGCTTTGGAAGCTTTTTACAAACTTCTTTAAGTTGCTTAATTCCTTCTTGATGTTCATCTTCCCATTTGAATACTGCATCTTTTTTTAAGCAATGGGCTAAACACCTTCCTGTAATATGCCGATTGTTAATGAACATCCCAAAAAATTAACAACTCCAAGAAAACTCAAGCTGCTTCTTTCTTTCAGTGTATCTGAAATCCTCGTATCTTTTCCACAATATGATTCTAGAATAATTCCATTCATCGATTTCAATTTCGAGGAATTCAATCTGTCTTGTTGCAATTACCGCCTTCTTTTCCGAAAGCACTAATCCTTTCTGTGACAAACATTTGAAAATATTTCCAAATGTTTGAGATGCTCCTTCATGTTCTTTGAAGCGATAAGAATATCATCAATGTATACGAACATGAAGTCAAATAATCCTTGAAAAGATTATCCATCTTTCTCTTTGATATATTTGGGGTGCGTTAGCCAATCCCATAGGCATCACGTTCCAAATATAGTGTCCCCGTGGTGTAGAGAAAGTCAGAACTTCTTACTTTCTTCCTCCATCTTAATCTGGTAGAATCCAGACTTGCAATCGAACTTTGAGAATATCTTGGCACCTTTGATGCAGTTAACCAGATGTTCTCTACTTGGGATATAGTATCCGTCGAACTCCAAAATGTTATTAATCCCTTTGTAGTTAATAACAAGTCTTCGCTTTCCTCTTTTGATTTCTCCATGGTTTCGACTAAGAATCCTCGGATCAACGTATGGAGAAACTCCTGGTGAAATTAATCAAGGTCAAGATATTCCTTAAGTATCTTCTCGCATATCCTCACGATCCTCCTGGTTCATAAGGATTGGTTTGAATCTTACGAACTCGTACTCCTTTCCAGGTTTAACCTTTAAGGATGCTTTGAGCTCATTCTTATCCCACCATGCCAAAGGATCTTCATTGTAATTCCTTTGGATCTTCTTCTTGATGTCCTCGAGTGATATTTGTTCCTCCAGGGTCACGTCACTCTGCGGACTCTCCATTAGACTCATCCATAATTCTGCAATGGCTTCTGGAGTTACTCGTTCTTCTCCTTGTACTCGAATGAGTACAAATTATTATCCCATATCTTCTCGATCCTTTTGAATGGAACCAAATTGTCTATAGGATAATAAAGCTTCACCAAATTTCACGATCCACCATTTTTGGATTGCGAAGTTTGGCTTCATCACCATGCCGGGTCGCGAAAAATTAATAGACATTTTTCTCAGAAAATGCTTCCCGTAGTCATTTGGACAATGATCTTATGATCACATAATGTTGTGAAAATAAGTCTTCTTGTCTCATTCTCCTATGTGAATCACTTGAATGTTTGTAGGAAATTGTTCCCTAGCAAAACATTTGCACTGTATCATGGAAATAGATTGGTGGCGTTTTCACTTTGTACCATGGGGTACCGCCGCACCTCCTATCATGATTTCTACTTGTTTAATTCCTCTATTAAGAATAAGAATTCTCTTAGAGAAATCTCTTCCCCGCAATAGCTGGTAAATCTTCTCCAATTTCTTTAGGAAAAACATCCGGCTTTGCAAAGACATATTCCGCTCTGAATCAATATAGGCGGCGAAATACTCGGCTTGTATTCAAGATATAACATTCCTATTGAAATGTATATGGAGAATGGACTAGTGGTCATCCGATTACGATCTTTTATCAGCCACTATGAACTCCATTCCTTCTGTAATCTTTCCCAAGGTTTATGATCCTCAAGAAATTCAATTCCCAATATTAATTGTTCTGGATTTTTCCTGCTACTCCGAGATAGTCACTCAAGTTCACCTATCTTCAGGCTTCCTTGATACCTTCCCATTATAGGTTGTTGGAGATAATACAAAACATCACAAGGAAAAATATTATCCTTTTGAGTGATGTCGAATATTACTTCAACCTCTCGCCATCCTTCGACATTTCACTCTCCTTTGTTTTGAAAACATCGGGGATGCGCTGAGTCTGTATTTGGTCTCCTTTCTTCCCATTCCCAACGGCTACTACTCACCATTCATCTGTCTTTGGAAAGACATCCTTCTCGGGATCAACTCGAGACTTCGATTTTTGTTGAAGACTGGTTGATCTTGAATTATCATATCAATCTCCTTTATTGTTGGAGATTCAATAATTTCTGGTAGAACCACCCCGGCAAAGTCCTCAAAGATTCTTGGGACTTCAATAAATTCCTTTCTCAAGAATACTTGAGAATGATGGGTATTCGAGAGAGCATAGGAAATCTTGTATGTGATCGAGTAAGGCCTATTTCCTTCTTTCATCAAATCCACTCTTTTGAAATCTTGATGAAGAGTTAGGACTCTATTAAAATCTCAATCTCCCAAATTATATGCAATTCTTGGATAGACATTGAATGCTAATTTTCCCGCATACAAATTTCTGTGACCGCTCCAAGGCATGAATCCTTGAGATGTGAGATTCGCTTGTCAAAAATAGCAAGATTGAGTGGCGAATCTATTCCTTCCTTGAATGTTGCCTTAATAATGACTCTTATGGCTCCAATGTGAATCCATGAGAGTGTATTTGCAACTTCTCTTTTGACTCGCTTTTTGATCTCCTATATTTCTTTAATAGGGACCAATCGCATCTCGATCAAAGTTACCGGTAAACTCCATTGGAATGGCAAATTCTCCGGTTGTTACCCCGTGAATATTTTGGTGTTTTCTCTTAAACCCAATCTTATCCAATGCTTTTTCCATAGCTCCGATTGTAAATCCATCATAGACTTGAAGCATTGGATCTTCCTTCATGATTCTCATAAAAGTTTTATGAGAAACCGTCGTGTGAGAGAGGAATCGACATATCCTCCCCGATCTGTCAAGAATTTCTTCTTCACCCCGATTCCGAAATGAGTCACTTCCATAGTCGAATAGATGTCTTCTTCATAGATGCTTTAGATCGAGGTATATCCTCAAATTGATACACCTGTATAAGATCTTGATAATAGACAAACTTCCTCGATTTCTCGTGTGTCCTCGAACCGTCTAACTCCTCGTTTTTGATTGTCCGGGCAATCCGTTGAGATATTCCTCTCGGCTCCGCATGTCCAAGAATTACATCTTTAAAACTTTCATTAGCTCTCTGGTATGAGCACGCCCGAAAGTTCTTCTTCCCGGATTTATCGGTACTTGCTTGATTAGACCTCGATGATGAGGCTCTACTTACGCTTGGCCGGTCTTTGCCCCGATTTATAACTTCGGCTTTTTTGTTTTGACCAAACCTTCTAGGTCTCCATGAAGACCTGCTTCTTTTCTTTGTTTCCTCGGCGGTATGGATGGCTTTGCTCTTTTGTCTTTTTGTGCGTCTTGGTTGACCTCCCACAATTGTTGGGATGTCATTATCCACGCAACATAGAGGAACCGCTTTGTTAATTCCTCTTAATCTCTTGTAATTCTGTATAAGCCGCTTGGTAACACCATTCGATAACTTGGCTTTAAGGAAAGACATTTTTCCGCCACAATTTCTACTTTCGCTCCATCCTTGTATTCCCGATAAGCATTCCTCTCCAGGACTCGAAATCTTGGCAAAGAATAGTGCAACTTCCTTTTCTTCAATCTTGGATTTCCACCGATATTCGGTGAACAACTTGATATATTCGTCAATATGACAAATATCATATAACTTCAAGGCTATAGAGGGCTTGTTTATATTTCTTTCTCTTTTCATCCTCTAATCCTCGAAATAACCTTGTGCCGATGAACTGGATTTTGAATAGTTTTGCCATACCATCGACAATTCCTTTAAGTGATTCTCCGATGTGACCGAACCTTTTGTACTAGCATCGGTCATATCCCGTGCAATCTTCACCGATCCCTCAAGACTCATTTCAAGGAGTAAAATGAATGAATCCTTTGTAAGATCGAGGGTTCCTTTGAAATTCTCATAGTCAAGCCCATTTTTCAATGAGAACTTCTCTATTTTTAAAATCGGGATGTCCAGATTTAACATCAACCCATATCGATGTATTGGGTCGAGGTGCGATCTTCCATAAGGCGTCGATAAACATTCGGCCTTCCTAGGTTGTGCCGTTCCCACAAGAGGGTTTCGACCTCCTGTCCCCGAAAGTGGATCACTTCCAAATCGTGAAATCCCCGGCGTGTGGCATCCTCTCGTTTCGAGCTCCATGATTCGAACCCGTACTTTCTTCGACGTTAGGATTAATCGGTGGCGGCGGTGGAGGAATTGCTCTACCTTGTGGGTCATAGGTAACCAAAGTTGATCCATCACTGCGTTCATCTTTAAATCTACAATACCCAATCCCGAAGGATTCTCACCAGTCGTGTAGATCTTTAAGATTCATCTTTTCCATATCCATCTTTTTAATTTGTGATGGATTTTCCTTTGATTAGAGCAATGAGCTTCTCCTCATCATCGTCATCTTTCGTATAACTTCGGTGGTTTCCCTTTTGGTGTAAATAGGGACTGCTTCCAAAATCTATACGCTTCTTTCTTCCTAAGAACTTGGTCTTTCCTCCAGATTCTTGACTCGTTTTTGAATATCATGAAGGAGTTCAAGAGTTTCCTTCGATATTTCACCATCGTCTCCATCCTGTTCGGATCGATGAACTTGTCTTTGGTAGATGAATATGGCGGTTGCCATAATTCCGCACCGCCTTCTTACGGACTTCTCTAAGATCTTCTGAGAACTTAGATTTGTCTGGAAGTATCTCGTTCCACTCGGTACTCCATCGGAATCATTGTTCGATGGGAATTTTCATGAACCGTTTCTTGAAGGTTCATCAAGTGAACATATAATTAATGGTTAAGCATCCAGAATCGCCTATAATATTCTCGCATTTTGCATTGCCTTAAGGTTTCCCGTCGGCTCCTGCCTGTTTCTTTTTCTTCATGTTGGTATTCCCAATATGAAACCTGGTCAAGGTGTTCTTGTGCATACATCGTCAATATTTGACGATATGTCCTGTAAGTGGTACATCTCGGACATCGGTCCGGATCCATATTATCGGAGAGATTCTCCTCACCAATTGTTAATTACATAAATATAATAAATATAACTAAAAGTTCTTAATAAACCTGGCTTTGATACCATTTCGAGGATCGCAAGACCATGAGGAGTAAATGTAGATCAAACAATAAAATTTATGGCATAGGTGGTAAAGTGCAACAACTTTGATGTTTAGAGGGTAAATCAGAAAACAACTTTCGTGTAGCTAGGGGTGAATCGTAATTTAAGGCAAAGTGTAAAATTTCGCATAGTTGGGAGGGTTAAGTGTAACAATTTAAAGTTCGTATGGTTAAGTGTAAAACTTGAATAGTTTGGGGGTTGAATGTATTTATCCCAAAAATAAAAGATGAAAACTACAAGAGAATAAGAAAAACTTAGGAAAGTCGACATTCTCTTGATGTATCGTCGTTCCTTGAGCTCCAATGCAACCCGATTGTCTCCTTGATGTCTTCTTCCAAGAATAGACCTTTGTCTTGTGTGGTAGATCCCAAAATGTCGAATATGCCTTGGTGTGCGCCCCAAAAAGTGCTTATATACCTCCAAGTCTAGGGCATTTGTTTGTCAAAATATCAAGAAGATAAAGCAGGACGCACGGGCGTGCGTGGATACACGGTTACCCGTCGTCTTTCCGTAATCAAAATCGCTTTTCAACCAAAGACACGGGCCATGCGTCGATGCACGGTAGCCCGTGCGCATTGCCGTAGGAAATTTCCCCTGTTTTTCATGGCGCACGGGCAAAGTCGTTGTTGGGAAATTCATTTTTAGATTTTTGATGAATGCCATGTAAAACTTAGATTAGAAAGTTGGCACCCCATTTTCTTTGTAACTTGCATTGTAATAGATAGGGCTGGTCGGCGACTTAAGTCACTATGCCTAAATATGCAAGAAGTCAACTGGAGACTAGAATTAAGACTCATTGTGATGCAAATTGAGTACTGCAAGGAAAAGAAGACAGAACTTGATTGGAGAAGTATCAACCGAGATGCAAACAGTGTGAAATGCCAGTCAAGTCAACCCAAGATAGCCATGTCTCAAGTTGAAGTGACAGATAAGTCATCCATGATTGAAAGTGACTCAAAGTCATCCGGGAAGTTAAGGAACTGCAGTCAAGTCAAGACAATCGAAAAGGATCCGTTGCACGTAAGTCAAGAAAATTACTTAAACAAGTAATACTTCCATATCGCTTTTCTTAAAGTGCTCGACCCCAGAAGCGTGCAAAAGGAAGAAACCAATGGGAAGCACTACACCCGTGTCGAACTCGAAAAGTCAAGGTTCATTCAATGTGAGGAAATGTCAATTTCGAGGATCGCAACAAGACAAGCCAACGACCAAAGTGTCTTTTGAAAATTAGCCTATCTTTTTCAACGGGCATTTTCAAAAGAACACTATAAAAACTGAGAAATCAATTTGAGAAGAGGTTACCTTGACTACCTGTACTACAAACATTCAAGCTATCGTTTGAGTTGTAACCTACAAAATATTCTCAAGTCATTCAAGCTTAATCCTCGGACACTTAACTTCGAAGGAAATCAATCCAACACTCACATGTGAAGGAAAGACGACTTCAATCGGTTGAAGAGGAAATATTTGAAGAATCAAAGGGGTCTACATTCCACAGAGGATTGTAGAAAGGTTCAAGTCAAACCAGTCTTAAGTACTTAGAGGGCTTCGTGATCAAATCTAAGAAACTTGAGCAAGTGAGTTGTAATAGCAAGCGCACCGCCTGAAGAAGCTGAGTCGGACGAGAAGCCACTGTGTGACCAAGGCATCTCCGGACGAGTCCCAAAGGATCAATCACCGTGTGTGATCAAGACTTGCATCCGGACCGATAACCACTTTGTACTCGATCAATACTTAGTGGATTCCTCCAGAGTTGGAGAAGAGAGGATTAGAAGAATTACCCCATCTTCGAACCTCTATAAAATTTATTGTGTCATTTAAATTTCAAGACTTCAATTCTCGCATATTATCTTATATCTCACGATAAATTTGCTATCCAATTGACATTTAACAATATGCTAAAAACCAAGTGTCAAAACAAACTTAAACCAAATTTAAGGGTGTTAAGTCTTCCGCTGAAAAACATATCGAGTTGAGTTAAGCTTTAGACTAAGCGGTGAGTTATTCTATCAACAACTCAATCGAAATCTGAGTGGCTAACTCTATTTGTTAACTAACTTAGTCATCCATCAAGGACTTAGCCGTGAAGAATTGACTCAACTATTTTAAAATGACTAAATCGAAAAGTTGGTAAGGTTTATTTAACCCCTTCTAAACCTTACACTCACACCCTTGGGACTACAAGTGGTATCGTGAGCGGTTGGTTCATTGAGCCTTCCGCACCGGTTACCGAACTAGATATCCAGTCTTTCAAAGCTTGCTTTAGCACTTGATCCTTCAAAACTCTTTTATTTTGCAAAGTTATTGTCATGGAAGCAAATTTGACACGCATTTCTATGTTCACAATTGAGGAATTTGATGATTGGAAAATTCGTATGCGGACTCATCTATCAAAGATTACATGATGAAATGTGGATAGTAATAGAAGATGGGCCACTACAAATTTTAAAAGTGAACACAATCGCAAAGGAGAGCTGCTGCACCAAGGAGAAGAGGATGTTGCTCCCGGACCTATGGTTGAAAACCCGAGTTTGAATGGACAAATGATGATAGAAAAAAGATACAATCTAGACAATGTGGCCAAGGACATTCTTTACAAGACTTTGGACAAAGCTATGTTCAACAAAGTCAAATCATGCAAGACGGCCAAAGAAATCAGGATAAGCTAACTTTGATTTGTAAAGGCTCTGAAAGGATCAAAGAAAATAAGCTATCTGTTCTTTGTACAAAAATTTGAAAATTTTAAAATGCTTGCAGGAGAAACCCTAGATCAACTGGATGCTCGATTCACGAAATTACGAACGAACTATCTCGCACTTGGAAAAGAATATACACGAGTAGGAAATGTGTATGAAGATTCTAAGAAGTCTTCCAAATGAGTGAGAAATGAAGGTCATGGCTCGGGCATTCCATGGACCTATCAAAAACATCCAACCATGAGCTATTCTCGATCTCAAAGCCTATGAATTTGAGTGGGAAGAAAAGATCAAGAAGAGACAGTTGTGCCCAAAACAGCTTGCTCTAATAGTTAAGGATGGGAAAAGAGTCGAGGGCAAAGAAGTCATCGATCGGTGGAGATTGCCTTGATGGTTAAAAGATTTAACAAGTTCTTCAACAAGGATTACAAGAAAGGAAAAGGTGAATCCTCCGTAAAGACACTCGGCTCCATCCAAGTCAATGGAAGATAGGTCACCCAAGAGAGCAGAGCATTAAAAGGTCGAGTACGAAAGAGCGACAATCCAAGAATGGAAAGACTCGAACAAAAAGTTGAGAATCTGTCTTGAACCGCAGTAACCTGGTCACTATGCCATTGATTGCCCATATCCTGTAGTCAACAAATACAATGAATGAAGAGGAAAGAAGAGTCTTCAGGGAAAGAAGACAAAAAAAAAAAAAAGGCAATGTTGGTCGCAGCTCACCGAGACAGGAAGCCAAAAGACACAAAGCAGACTCAGTAGTGAAGTTGACTACTCGAGTGATTCGGAAGAAAAAGCCTTGACTGTTTAATGGCCAAAGAACAAGACCAACTCGACCAAGAAGATGAGGTACACTCTAACTTATCTCACTCGATTCTAGTGATAGTGATCATGACACACACACACTTCATCACCCACTAATCTTTATGATTTATTAGGCAAAATGATGAAAGACTTTGAGCACATTAAATCCTCACACACACTCGCTAAATGAGGAAAACAAATGCTTCAAAAGCCAAAACTCACAAATTGACTAAGGAGCCGAGTACTCGAGTCACATAGCTGATGAGAATAAAGAACTAAAGGCTGAAAATACTAAGTTAATAAGCAGAGATAGTCTGCTATAGAAAAGAGGGAAAATGACCTCAAAAATGTGATTGCCTCATTCACTAAGGCATCTAAATCTTTGGATGATCTTATTATGAGCCAAAGAGAATGTGGAGATAAGACATGCTTATGATTTAATTTCTCTATGCTAAGTCAAGCTCCCAAAGTGATTTTGGAAAAGGATCTTCAAGTAATGAAGCATCTCAAAATCCAAAACTCCAAATGGTGCACACACATTCATTCCAAAGCACAATCACAACCAAACTGGCCTTGGTTATAAAGGAAAAGGAAAAACGACCGATTGGGTATCTTTGAAAGGATAGCCGAGAAGAAATCCACCGAGTTCCTCAACAAATTCCAAACAAAAGTACTATGTAAAGAAGCAACAACTACCAAAACCCCGTGAAGTTCTATAAAAGGAACACATATGATGGAAATGGTAGAAACTACCCAAGCCAAGCTGATTGGTACAATGTGAAAAATCAAAGAATGATCTATGGAATACATGCCTAGATGGCAAAGGCCTAGAACTCAAAGAAAGGCCATTCCAAAGGCAAAAGAGATATCTTCAAAGACACATATGCACCCAAACACTACACTCGGAGGTATCACAATTACCCAAGGAAGACAATTGCTAAAACACACACACAGCATACAGACAAAAGAGACAGTTGTATGAACCCAAAACCCCCAAGCAATTTGCCAAAGTAAATTATGATTATGGCACGAGATAGATGACAACCCCTGTAGAGTCGAATCATTTGGCTATAGGTTGGTTGGATCATCTTACAAAGACTAACCCCTCGGGACCCCCAGGCAAGTATGGGTACCTAAAACTAAATTCCTTGGTTGCGTTCAAGAACAAAGTGAGTGACAAGGAACCTGGTACATGGATAGTGGTCACATTTTGGACACATGACAGAAACAAGAAAAATCTATCAAAATTCAAGGAGGTTAGAGGTGCAAAAGTTATATTTGGAGGAATGAAGCTCCAAGAGAAATAAGAGGCATTAGATCCATCAAGAAAAATGGATTAGAGATCACAGATGTTGCATATGTTGAAGGACTCAACTTCAATCAAGCTAAGTATTAGTCAACTCGTGACAAGGGCTATAATGTTGGATTCAACATGGGTGTATGCCAAATCAAGAACACCAATCTAATGAAGTAGTGCTACAAGGATGCGAACAAAAGAACATGTATATGGTGGATTGGTCAACCGCAACACCAAGCACTTGTCTATTAGCAAAGAGCACACCGGGAATCGAGTTAGGGGCACAAGAAGTTAGTCACCAATTTCAAAACAATTAACAAACTTTCAAGAAGTAATCTTGTAGAAGGACTTCCGACTTAGTATACAAGAAAGAGAGTGTATGTGATGCATGCCAAGTGTGAAAGCGAGATCAAATCATCATTTAAAGAAAAGACATGTCCATCTTCAACAAGGATATTGCACCTGTTACATATGGACTTATTTGGTCCAGTTGAACCATCTAGCATAAGTGGAAAGAAATACACCCTGGTGGTAGTAGATGATTACTCAAGATACACATGGACAATTTTCATGTGTAAGAAGAAAGAAACCTGCAAAGCTACCACAAACATGAAGAGAATCCAAAATGAGAAGAGTCAAACCATCATTAAAATAAGATCTGACAGAGGAACTGAGTTTGTCAATGGAATAATAACTCAGTATTGTGTTGAAAATGGTATTGCTCATGAACTATCTGCAGCAAGGACTCCACAAAGCAGAATGGAGTTGCGAAAATGAGGAACAGAACTCTCAAAGAAGCAGCAAGAACCATGTTAGCTGAAGCAGGCTACCTAAAAGATTTTGGGTCAAGCAATAAACACAAACATGTTATACTCAAAATAGATGCATGATAAATAGACAAATGACAAAAAGTCCCTATGAGATTTGGACAAAGAGAAAGGCAAATGCTTTGCATATTTTAGAACATTTGGATGCAAATGCTTCATCCATAATAATGGCAAAGACAACTTAAAGGCTTTTGATGCCAAAGTCGATGAAGGTATCTTCTTGGGATACTCAACAAAGTAAAGCCTATAGAGTGCTCAACTAGAGGACAATGGTTACGAAGAGTCCATCCATGTGGTGTTTGATGAACCCAATGTAAATGAAGAATACATTGAAGAGTTATCGATAAGTCAATCACCAACCGTGCGAAGAGTCCTATGTTGAAGCCGAAGTGGAGCAATTAACCGAGATGAAGAAGAGATAGCCGAATCTCAAAGACAATGACAATCTGCAGCTAAGTGATAATGAGAGAGTCTGCTCAAGACAACATAGCCGCAAGAAGATCAATCCAATAACTTACTCCAACCCGATGTAAGATGGTGAGGACCATCCACCGACCTAATCATTGGAGATGTAAGAGAAGGTGTAAGAACCAGATCCGAGCTCAACAAGAAGTTATGTTCACTTGTTTTATCTCTCAAATAGAACCAAAAGATGTGTCACAAGCATTGGATGACACGCATAGATGCAAGCCATGCAGGAAGAGTCAATCGAGTTTGAAAGGAACAAGGTGTGTGTTGGGAAATTATTTTGTAGATTTTGATGAATGCCATGTAAAACTTAGAATATGAAGTTGGCACCCCATTCTTGTTATAAATTGCATTGTAATAGATAGGGTTGGTAGAGCCGAACATGCAAGAAGACAACTCGGAGACTAAAAGGAAGACTTCACTGTGAGGCACTGAGTGTGGCCAAGAAGAGAAGACAGAACTCGATCAAGGTGCGGCTAAGATGCACTGAGTGAAGCATCGATCAAGTCAACTCAAGATAGCCAAGTCTCAAAGTTGAAGTGACAAAGATCATCCAATGATTGGAAGTCGACTCTAAGTCACCTGGGGAAGGCAAGGAAATGCGATCAGTCGAGATAATCGAAAGAGATCCGTTGCACGTAAATCAAGAGAATTACTTAAACAAGTAATACTTCCATACTACCTTTCTTGAAGTGCTCGGTCCCCATGCAAAAGGAATAAACCAATGGGAAGCATCGCACCGTGTCGAACTCGAAAAGTCAAGAATCGTTCATACGAGGAAACGTAAATTCCAAGGATCGCAACAAGACAAGCCAACGGCCACAAGTGACTTTCAACAATAAGTCTATCTCTTCAACGGGCGATTTTTTGAAAGATCACTATAAAAGGCCGAGAATCACTCGAGAGAAGGTTACCGACTCAACCACGAACATTCAAGCTAACATTTGAATCAGAACAAAGAATACTCTCAAGTCATTCAAGATCAATCCTCAAGCCTACATTACGAAGGAAATCAATCCAATACTCACCGTGAAGGAAAGACAACTTCAATCAGTTGAAGAGGAAACATTTGAAGAATCAAAGGGGTCTACATTCCACAAAGGATTGTAGAAAGGTTCAAGGTCGAACTGACTTAAGCTATTTGGAGGGCTTCGTGATCAAATCCAAGGAACTTAAGCAAGTGGGTCAGTAGTAGCAAGGCAAATACGCCTGTGAAGAAGAGTTCGTCGTCGCATTTAAGCCACTGTGTGACCAAGGCATCTCCGCATCGAGTCCCAAAGGATCAAGTCGGTTGTGTGATCAAGACTTGTATCTGGATCATTAACCACTTTGTATATTGGTCAATACTTAGTGGATTCCTCCGGAGTTGGAGAAGAGAGGAGTAGAAGAATTACCCCATCTTCAACCTCTATAAAAACTTATTGTGTCATTTACATTTCAAAGACTTTAATTTCTCGCATCTTATTTTTATATATGCCGATAAATTTGCTATCCAATTGATTATCAATCGAAAGTGCTAAAACCAAGTATTAAAACAAACTTAACCAAATTCAAGGGTGTTAAGTCTTCCAATAAAACATATCACGGTCAAGTTAAGTCTTTAGTCAAAACAAATGAGTTATTCTATCAACAAATCAGTCGAGTCTGTTGAGTGGCTAACTCACTGGTTAACTAACTTAGCTGTCCATCAAGGACTTAGCCGTGAAGAATTAACTCAAACATTTTTAAAAGGACTAAATCGAAAAGTTGGTAAGGTTTATTCAACCCCCTTCTAAACCATACACTCACACCCCTTGGGACCTACAAGTGGTATCGAGCGGTTGGTTCATTGAGCCTTCCGCACCAGTTATCAACTAGATCTCCAAATTTTTCAAAGCTTGTTTTAGTACTCAATCTTTCAAAACTCTTTTATTCAAAGAAAGCTATTATCATGGAAGCAAATTTGACATGCATCCCTATGTTCACAATTGAAGAATTTGATGATTGAAAAATTTGTATGCAGGCTCATCTATCAAATTACACGATTAGATGTGGATAGTGATAGAGGATGGGCCACTCCAAATCTTAAAAGTGAACACACCGCAAGGAGAGTCAGTGCACTGGAAGGAGAAGAAGATGTTGCTCTCATCAAATATGGTTGAAGAACCAAGAGTGAATGGACAAATGATGACAGAAAAGATATAACTTGACAATGTGGCCAAGGACATTCTTTACAAAACTTTAGACAAAGCCATGTTCAACAAAGTCAAATCATGCAAAACGGCAAAAGAAATCGGGACAAGCTAACCTTGATTTGCGAAGGATCGAGCAAATCAAAGAAAATAAACTATCCGTGGTTGTACAAAAATTTGAAAACTTTAAGATGCTTGCGGAGAAACTTGATCACCGGATGCTCGATTCACGAAATTACCAATGAACTATCTCGCACTTGGAAAGGAATATACACAGAAAGAAATGTGTATGAAGATTCTAAGAAGTCTCCCAACCGAGTGGGATATGAAAGTCATGGCCATGAGACATTCCATGGACCTATCAAAAACATCCAACCATGAGCTATTCTCGATCTCAAAGCCTACGACCTGAGAAATGAGAAGAAAAGATCAAGAAGAGATACCGTGCCCAAAACAATTGCTCTAATTGTCAAAGATGGCAAAAGAGCCGAGGTCAAAGAGGTCATTGACCAAGAGGAGATCGCACCGATGGTTAAAAGGTTCAACAAGTTCTTCAATAAGAACTACAAAAGAAGCAAAGGTGAATCCTCCGTAAGACACTCGGCCTCCTCCAAGTCAAGGGAAGACACCACCCAAGAGAGCAAGCATCAAAAAGTTGAATATCAAAGAGCCGAAAATCCAAGGATGGAAAGAATCGATCAAAAAGTTGAAAATCTATCTGAACCGCAGTAACCTGGTCACTATGCCATTGAATGCCCATATCCTCGTAGTCAACAAATACAGAATGAAGAGGGAAGAAAAAAAGTCTTCAGGGAAAGAAGACATGAAAAGAGAAAGGCAATATTAGGCAGAGACTGGCATACGATCAAGTCAAAAGACACAAAGACTTTCGAGAGAGTAGTGAAGCGACTACTCAAGTGACTCTAATGAAGAAGCCTTGATCCGTCTAATGGCTAAAGAACAAAACCAACTTGACCAAGAAGATGAGGTACACTCTAACTCATCACACTCGGATACTAGTGATAGTGATTGTGACACACACACTTCATCACCCACGATCTTTATGATTCATTAGGTAAAATGATGAAAGATTTTGAACACATTAAATCCTCACACACACTACTAAATGCGGAGAACAACCTACTTAAGAGCAAACTCACAAAATGACTAAGGAGCCGAGTACTCTAAGTCAAATAGCCGATGAGAATAAAAGTCTAAAGGTCGAAAATGCTAAGCTAATAAAGCAGAGATAGCCGCTATAGAAAAGAGGAGAATGATCTCAAAATGTGATCGCCTCATTCATTAAGGCATCTAAATAATTGGATGATCTTATTATGAGTTAAAGAGAATGTGGAGACAAAACAAAGCTTAGATTCAATTCCTCAATGCTATGTCAAGCTCCAAAAGTGATTTTGGAAAAAGGATCTTCAAGTAATGAAGTATCTCTAAAATCCAAAACTCCAAATGGTGCACACACATTTATTCCAAAGCACAATCACAAGCAAACTGGCCTTGGTTATAAAAGAAAAGGAAAACAAACATTGAGTATGCTTTGAGAAGACAACGAGAAGAAATCCAAATGAGTCCTCAAAGAAACTCCAAACAGAGATACTCAGAAAAGAAGAAACAGAGCTACCAAAAACCCTTAACCTCTATAAAAGAAACACATATGATGGGAATGGTAGAAAATCATTTGGCTATAGGTTGGTTGGATCATCTTACAATACTAACCCCTCGACCCATACAAGTATGGGTACCTAAAGCCTAATTTCCTTGATTGCGTTCAGTGAGCAAATGAGTGCCAAGAACCTGGTACATGGATAGTGGTCATTTCCTGCATATGACAGAAACAAGAAAAATCTATCAAAATTCAAAGAAGTCGAGGTGCAAAAGTCATATTTGGAGGAATGAAGCTCCAGGAGAAATAAGAGGCATTGATCTATCAAGAAAAATGGATTAGAAATCACAGATGTTGCATATGTTGAAGGAATCAACTTCAATCTGCTAAGTATCAGCATCGCTCAACTCTGTGACAAAGGCTACAATGTTGGATTCAATATGGGTGTATGTCAAATCAAGGATGTCAAACTAATGAAATAGTATTGCAAGGATGCGCATGTAGAAGAACATGTATGTGGTGGATTGGTCAACCGCAACACCAAGCACTTGTCTCTAGCAAAAAGAGCACACACTGAATCAAGTCATCGTGGCACAAGAAGCCGAGTCACCTAATTTTAAAACTATTATCAAACTTGCCAGGAGTAATCTTGTAGAAGGACTTCCGCACTCAAGATACAAGAAGGAGAGTATATGTGATGCATGCCGATGGGAAAGCAAATCAAATCATTATTCTAAGAAAAGACATGTCCATCTTCAACATGAATATTGCACCGCTACATATGGATCTGTTTGGTCCAAAGGGAACCAAATAGCATAAGTGGGAAGAAATACACCTTGGTGGTAGAGATGACTACTCAAGATATACATGGACAATATTCATGTGTAAAAAGAAAGAAACTATGCAGAAAACTACCACAAAACGATGAAGAGAATACAAAATGAGAAGAGTCAAACCATTATCAAAATAAGATCTAACAGAGGAACCGAGTTTGTCAATGGTATAATAACTCAAGATCTTATTGAAAATGGTATTGGTCATGAATTATCTCAGCAAGGACTCCGCATCAAAATGGAGTTGCAGAAGAAGGAATAGAACTCTCAAAGAAGCGGCAAGGACCATGTTAGCAAGCAGGTCACGCTTAAAAGATTTTGGGTCAAGTAATAAACACAACATGCTATACTCAAAAGAGATGCATGATAAAACGACAAATGACAAAAACTCCCAATGAGATTTGGATGGGAGAAAGCCAAATGTTGCATACTTCAAAATATTTGATGCAAATGCTTCATCCATAACAATGGCAAAGATAATTTAAAGGCTTTTGATGCTAAAGCCGATGAAGGTATCTTCTTAGATACTCAAATTAAAGCAAAGATACAGAGTGCTCAACAAGAGGACAATGGTTATCAAGAATCCATCCATGTGGTGTTTGATGAACCAAATGTAAATGGAGAAGACATTGAAGAATCAACGATAAGTTCGAATCAACCAACCATGCGTAAGAGTCCCTATGTTGAAGTCAAGCCGAATTATCAATCCGTATGAAGATGAGATAGCCGAGTCTCAAAGACACCGGAAAATTTGCTAAGTGATGATGAGAGAGCTGATCAAAATAACACAAACAAGACGATCAATCCACCTAACTTACTCCAACCTCGATGTAAGATGGCCGAGAGATCATCCACCGAACTAATCATTGGAGATGTAAGAGAAGGTGTAAAACTAGATCCGAACTCAACAAGAAGCAATGTTCACTTGCTTCATCTCACAAATAGAGCCAAAAGATGTGTCTCAAGCATTGATGACACACATTGGATTCAAGCTATGCAAGAAGAGTCAATCATTGAAAGAAACAAAGTGTGGGAATTGGTTCAAAGACCTACCCATCAAAATGGTGTTGGCACTAAATGGGTGTTCAAACAAGATGAACGACGAGGGCTGTGGTAAGAAACAAAGCAAGATTGGTAGCCAAAGGGTATTGCCAAGAAGAAGAATAGATTTTGATGAAACTTTTGCCCCCGTGGCAAGATTGGAAGCCATAAGGATGTTTCTTGCCTATGCAGCTCACAAGAACTTTATTGTATATCAAATGGATGTAAAGAGTGCATTTCTTAATGGTTTTTTGGAAGAAGAAGTGTATGTTGAACAACCTCCAGGATTTGAGCAGAAGACTCTTGGAGATAAGGTATACAAACTCAAGAAGGCTTTATATGGATTGAAACAGCACTGTAGAGCATGGTATGATACATTATCACAATTCCTAACTAAAAATGGATTCACAAAAGGCAAAGTGGATAGAACACTCTTAATTCAAGATGGGAAGAAGATATCCGCTTGTTTAAATATATGTGGATGACATCATCTTTGGATCCACAAACAAAGAGCTATGTGATAAATTCTCAAATCTCATGCAAAGCAAATTCGAAATGAGCATGATGGGAGAGCCGACATTCTTCCTTGGACTCCAAGTGAAACAAACCAAGGATGGAACCTTCATAAGTCGACAAAATACACCGTAGATTTAATGAAGAAATTTGGTATGGAAGAGAAGTCTTCCTGAAAATACCAATGAATACATCAATCAAAATGGACATGGATGCGATGGCAAGCCTCAGATCAAACAAGATACAGAGCACTTATCGATCATTGCTCTATCTCACAAAGAAGCGTGCCGCCGTACATCACCTTTGTTGTAGGTGTATGTGCAAGATTTCAATCGCTCCAAAAGAAAGCCACATGATCGCAAATAAGGATCTTGAGATATTTGAAAGCCAAGAAGTTGGCTTGTGGTATCCTAAGGAAGGTGGATTCAAGCTAATTGGTTATTCGACTCACTATCTTTGATGTAGAGTTGACAGAAAAGCACCTCGTGCACATGTCAAATGCTTGAAATAGGCTAATTTCCTGGTTTAGCAAGAAGCAAAATTCAATAGCCACCTCTACAACAAGCTGCATCACATAATACATAGGCTGCAAAACGTTGTTGTCCAAGTCTTATGGATGAGACAAAGAAATGAGAGACTATGAGGTTGAAGAAAAGTAAATTCCAATTATGTGTGATAACACAAGTGCAATTGCAATCACTCAAAATCTTGTGTTGCACTCAAGAACAAAGCACATCGATGTCGATATCACTTCATAAGAGACCATGTTGAAAAGAAGGACATCACCTTGGAATATATCTCAACCGATAACTGGCATGACATATTCACAAAACCATTATGTGAATCAAGATTTGAAGAACTCAAGCATGAGTTAGGTTAATTGAGTTGAGTTAACGCCGTAAGACTCAAAGAAAAGAGATGAAACACGAAAAGAGGAAAAAGAGCCGAACTCTTAATTCAATAAGTGAATCACCAGACGGAAAGTCAGCTTGTACCAATTAGCCGACAACAGTCACAAGGAGAGAAGTGAGAAGAAGGATTGAATCAACTAAGGAGTAAGTCGAGTTATTTATGAGCAAAGTGACAAAACGCGGTCGCTTTTACTAAGCGAATGTTTTTAAGAATGACGCCATCATAATTATGACGTGTCACCAAAAGTTGCACACCAAGCTTATGATTGATATAAATGCTGCCGCATTAAATGCGAGAACTTAAATGCTAATCGGCGTGCAAGATCTAAGCCGTTGATTTTGATCAAATTTCAAAACCACCTGCACGCCTTTTCATAAACCATACTTATACCATTTCGTCCGATTTTCTCTCACTTTACCAAAACTGTTCATCTCTCTCAAAGGCAAAAGAAAGAAACTTTCTCTCAAAACCCTACAACTCCTCAAAATCATTTTCTAAGATTCGTCGTAAAACATCGAGAAATGGCACCTACTCATGATTTCAAGCTAGGAAAAGCAAATCCACACCGGGTCTACTTGTGGATTTCGATGGTATGGTTAAACAGGTCCGACGACACCTCGCGGAGAAGATTGTTGAGAAGTCGGAAAAATCTGGATTAAAACCATTTTTGACGATGGAGTTCCCAATGACCTACGTGAAGAGGTCACACGCTTCTATGTGAACGCCGAGGTTTACGATGAGGGCATCAAGTCCTCTATTCATGGTAAGGAGTTCACCATTAGTGCCAAGGATTTGGCGTAACATCGAAGGTTGCCGTGAAAGGAGTGCCGAGATTCATGAAGCCGAGGTTGACCATCGCCGCTAAAATGGAAGGAAGTCTGAAGTCCGATCGTTGCAAAGTGGTCTACACAAACCTAACAAGAGGTCAGCCGAAAGAGGACTACCACAAATTATCGGACATTGTTGCCAAATGCATAGACATTAAATTTGGCACTTTGACCATTGTCCAAAGCTAAATTGATCGTGAATGGCCGCGATCATTGAAGAAAAGAAGGTGAATCGGGCTAAGTTTGTATACAAAGCAGACTTAATATCGGGAACAAATCCTTCAAGGAGGATGGTACGCTTGGAGGTTCCTCGATACTACTACCGTGATTGGCGGATGATGGAAGTAAAGCGGTACTTCTTCGGCATGGAAAGGCGTTCCATGTTAACAAGAGGATGTTTCGATCAAACCTCTCGGCGCGCATTTAAGAGAGCCTACGCAAGAGGGCCGATACGAGTGAGGGGAATCACCACTTCGAAGATTCAAATTGCCTCCTCACCTCCCAAGAAGATCTGCAAGTCTAAGAAAGTCGCCCCCGCAAAGAATGAAAAAGAAATCCGCACTGCCCTCGCAATGAAATCACCGCCCCAGCCGTGTCTCCCCCCCGCAGCCGTAGTGGAGAAGGAGCCATTAATCCCTTCTCCGATCAAGAAAAAGAGGATTGCCACAACAAGGAAGGCCTCTTTAAGACAACTACGAAGGCATTTACCTTCAACGAACTGTATAAGTGGAACCGATGTTCCTCTGTAAAAACAAAAAGAAGAAGAAGAATTTTCAAGCTCTCGAGCTTGAGAAGACGGCCGAGTCCGCCACTCAAAGTGGAAAAGATACCCGAGATCGGCCGGGAAGTAGAGTCTCCTAAGTTATCGATGAAACGGCTAAGTCTCTGGCCGATCAAGCAGAGGCAACTCAAGACCAGCTTGTAGACAAATTGAGAACAAGGAATAGCCGAGAGACAACCGAATCACCTATTGATAGGGTTGTGTCTCCTACAATCTGAGGCTACCGGAGATGTCGAGCGGAAAGTTTGCTACCCTCAATCCCCGAGCTCGAGGGACAACAGAGAAATGGTGACAGGATGATGATGTGATGATCCTATCCCCACCATACCCAAACATTCAAAAATCGCTCATGCGAGAATGGAGGAAATGGAAGTCGAGTCGATCCAGGGAACAGTTCCAAAGACCGAAATTCATTGAAGAAGAAGGAATCGATGAACTTCCTCGGATTGACCAATGTGGTGCAAGCTCTTGATGAAGAAAACTGCTGGACATTCTAAATATCTTTAAAGAGAAGGAGAAAGAAAGATTGGCGAAGAAGCCGAGGCACGTGAGAAGGCCAAAGATCCGCCTCTCACCGGCACCACGTAACATACACATCCTCACCTCGACATTCTATCGTAAGTGATGAGGATCTCGACCTGTTCTCGCCACGGAAGAGTTGCAAATGCAGCAAGCAATGCAAGAATCCAGAATCCTACATGAGCAAAGAATGATGGAGGGACCAGGAGTCATCCAAATCACACCGAGATAGATTCTATGGGAGTGGTGCAAAGATATTGCCACTTGGTTATCGCCACCACTTCCCCTAGCTCATTCGGAGGAAGGTGTTAAGGGAATTGGCGATGAAACCGGGATTGTGGGGACCCCAACGAGCCAACCCCTAATGAAGGTGTCTTACCACCGCCCCCCAACAATTGAATACTCAATGGGAACAAATGAGTCCGGAGACGAGTGACACCATTCCAAGTCACTCACCGGTGTGCCACCGGGGGAAACTCCTCCATTGCAAAGAAGGTCGAGGATGTTGCAAACTCCACAACGAATCTCGGAGGCGAAGTGGAGAAGGAACAACAAAGAATACACGAAGTTGTCATCAACGAGGCTCGCATACTTGAGACTATCTCACCGAGGTGCCAATCGCTTCTCGCAGCCAATGACACGCTGATGCAATGCGAGGCACATGAAGGAACTACCCCGGGAGTTAACACTGGCAATGAAAGTGCAATCCACGGAGTTGAGACTCCGGTGGATGCCACCTCGTAAGACTCAAGACAACTGACACCGCCGAAGGGACCGGCCCAGCCTCGCCGCGCTTGAGACTGCAGGAGGTAATGAAGGCCAACGGGAGGTTGAGACTTCCTGGTAAAGAGACCGCCTACGTAACATCCTCCTACTATCATCGATCCATCGAAAAGGAGATAAGTGCTCTTCACGACTCCCGGATAATCCCGATGTAACTTTTCTCGGGATCCGAAGGTGAAGATGGTTTAGTCATCCCCTATTGCGATCCAAAAGACTGGAGGATGAGGATGTTCCAACCACGAGTAAGTCCGACCTCAAGACTACTCTCCAAACATTCAACTTTGATGATGAGCCACCCATGGAAATTTCATCATCGTCCGATGACGCTCGATATGGCCGAGACCAAGAAACTCATTTGGAAAAACCAAATTGAGACCAATGAAGTCATAAGACAAATCGAGGCTCGAATAAGTCGGGTCGACTTCACAATGCATCACAAATAAACAGAGTCCACCGCACGGGCTCCCTGCTACAAAGCAGTTCGACTCACAGGGACTTCACAAGCACCAATTATCATTGAACAGATTCCGATTGCCCGTGATGATCCTTTTGTAGAATCATTTCTTTCTCTCCTGGAGGTACTCGACCTCCCGAAGAATCAGCCTAGAGATCGCGAGCGCCTACGTTTGATCATGTTATTCCATCGTACACCATTGTTCCAACCGACTATGACTTTGATGTCGCTGGCCACCGAAATAAGGTGACAGTAAATTGTTCGAAGTCTTCAAAGCCTTATTTTCCGAGATAGAAAAGATGGAGAGGCAACAGCCTCACCGGACATGAGGCTGGATAACGAGACGCTAACCTCATCAACCGATTTGCGGCAGGCATAATAGTCGATCCGGAATGGTGGCAACAAAGAAGCAGACAATGCATGTGGAACAAGCTCGATATTTTAGGACATTGTTCAAGTTGCTAGTCCAAGGCGGCCGAGAATGCTTGATGCAAAGACAAAATTGCAAGAGCACATCGAACAAATGCATGAATCTCACACCTCGTAGATAAAGTTATGCGTGAACATAATAAGAACGAGCTCCTGTGCGTGGAAGAGAACATGGATCGAAAATTCATCTTCTCATGGCCGAGATGAAGTTGGTAGCAATTGAATCCAATGCCACCCGCTTTCCGAGTCCGTGGGCAAGATACTCTGCCAAAGAGATTCGGCAGAACTCCTGGCTATCGCCAGACTAGACTTCTTGCTTGCTAGCTTGTTTCCGGGGTTCCTCTCTCCTTTGATGATGCCAAAAAGGGAATACCTAAAGGCGCCAAGGGATCTCGAAATCGAGAAGGAGGACGCAGCTGTAAAAGGAAAGACAAAAACAGAGGAAGTGAGAAGAGAGAAGAAAGGAAAATCCGTTGAGGGGGAAGGTTCGAAAGATGTGACCTTGATGATTGCTAAAACCCCAACAAGGTCTTGTCACACTGATAACATCAAAGAAACTCCCAGTGACTCTACCACCCCAACACTCTGCAAAGACTTATGGCCGAAAAGAGAAAGCGATTGAAGCAGGGATGAAGGAAGTGGAAGGAAAGATGAATGCCCGAGTTATGGACATTCTGAAACAACATGGAGGCATTCCAACAGATGAGACACCTATGCCATTTCGTATCTGGAACCGAGCCAAGATCTGTTGATGAATTCAAGACGCCGCATCTCAAGGTTACTTTACAAACATGTCCATGGCTCAAGCTGGGGATTTGTATCGGAAAAGGGTCTCAAACTATGTGAAGAAGCTAACAGCAGACTACATCGGCAGTCACTCCATCGTCACTCGCTAGTCACTCACCGGGAAAAAGACCCCAAGATAATACACGCCTGAGGCGAGGGGAAGAAGCGAGGTGGAGGAAGAGGTTTCGCACCTGGATCTCCGCCCAAAAACATCGAGTATATAGATCCGGAAAGAAATGAGGATCTATTGGGATTTGACGAAATAGCCAACCTTGCAAGTGGCTAATAATAATGCTTGAGTATGTGAAGAGAATTGAAGAGGAAAATAAGAGACAAACTCAGCTATGGGAGGAAAGACAAAGAAAGACCGAGAAGAGATGAAGTCGCCTGAGGCGCGTGAGAAAAGAAGGCACCAAGATGAGAAGAAGAGAAAGAGGTCAAGATGACAGAGTCAAGGAGATGAAAGAAGGAGGCAGCAAGGAGATGAAGTGTTCTTTGCCCACCCCTTCATGTATTTTACTATGTAAATACATTCTATGTAAGTCTTCTCAGACATCGAATAAAACTATACAATTTCTATAATTGTATAGATATATATACATATGGTTACTTTAAGTTCCATTTAAGCTCGACACATTTTTTGAGGTTCAAGCTTCTGATACACTTTGTAAGCAAATGTATGTAAAGAACAAGAATGTTATGATCAATAAAAGATCGATTCTAACCATACATTCCGTGGTTCTACATTTTGTCTCAGATGATTCTTTGCTATTTAATTATTGTATGAATGTTTTAAGTTTTGGCATCATCAAAAAGGGGAAATTGTTGGGAAATTATTTTGTAGATTTTGATGAATGCCATGTAAAAATTAGAATAGGAAGTGGGCACCCCATTCTTGTTATAAATTGCATTGTAATAGATAGGGTCTGGTAGAGTCGAAATAAGTCGCCTATGCATGAACACGCAAGCATTAAATCGAGACTAAAAGGAATAAACCAATGGAAGCATGCAAAAGGAATAAACCAATGGGAAGCACTGCACCGTGTCGAACTCAAAATCAAGAATCGCTCATACGAGGAAACGTAAATTCCAAGGATCGCAACAAGACAAGCCAACAACCACAAGTGACTTTCAAAATAAGCATATCTCTTCAACGGCGCATTTTTGAAAGATCACTATAAAAGGCCGAGGAATCACTTCGAGAGAAGGTTACCGACCAACCACGAACATTCAAGCTAACATTTGAATCGTAACCAAGAATACTCTCAAGTCATTCAAGATCAATCCTCAAGCCTACATTACGGGGCTTTAAATCAATCCAACACTCACCCCGTGAAGGAAAGACAACTTCAATCGCTGAAGAGGAAACATTTGAAGAATCAAGGGGTCTACATTCCACAAAGGATTGTAGAAAGGTTCAAGGCCTAACCAAAGCTTAAGCTATTTTGGAGGGCTTCTTGATCAAATCCAAGGAACTTAAGCAAGGAGTTTATGATGAGTGGCGCACTACCTGGGAAGAGCTTCGATCCGCATTTAGAAGCCACTGGGGACTATCGCGCATCTCCCAGATCAATCCTAAAGATCAAGTCATTAACGGTGATCAAGATCAGATTCGATCATAACCACCGTGATATTGATCAATACTTAGTGGATTCTCCGTGAGTCGTAGGCGAGCGGGTTAGCAATTACCTCCTCTTCAACCTCTATAAAAACTTATTGTGTCATTTACATTTCAAGACTTTAATTTCTCGATCTTATTTTATATATGTCGATAAATCGCTATCCAATTGATAATCAACCGAAAGTACAAAACCATACATAAACAAACTTAACTAATTCAATCAAAGTGTCTTCCACTGAAACTTATCAAGGTAGCAATACGTAACTGAACAAAAGCATACCG